>JAHDVE020010125.1:57500-62755 GCA_022606495.2 Halesus radiatus
CGTGAGCGCACAGTGCTGCGGTCTCATGGAAGGCTAGGGACTAAACTTAAATTTGAAAAAAAGTAGAACAAATAATTAACATTCCTACAGGTTAGATAATTAATTCGTGGCGATCATTAGCAAAAAGGCTGTTTCTTAGAAACAATAACATCTAACGATGAACAAGTTCATTAGACATGATTTATTTTTTAATTTGAAAAGTACAACCTCAAACACAAAATTCAGAGTATGAGCATCAGTAGTAAATATCTAGTGTGTTTGTTTCGAGTATGGAGGCTACTCACCAAGGTAAGTAAATAGTTTTTTCACGATAATTTGTGCCATCAATAATTATGTAGTGTTGTTAATAAAATTCGAGCACAACATTAAAGAACTTACTTAATTTTTCTGTTCATAAGTATATTTTTTTCAGTTTTCTACATTTGATGATATATTTTTTAGCGATTTTTCGAATCCTCAATCGTCATTTTTTTTCGATATTTGGGGACCAATGATACATTAGAAAATCTCCTTGTAATTAAAACGTGCAAAAATAACCGAATTCTACATAGAATATTGTGAAATTAGAAAAATTGGCATTAGCCCCTTTAAAAGCAAGTCTTAGATTTATTAAACTTCTAGTTCATGTATTATTCATTTGAATTGGACACTCGTACGAGGACGTAAAAAAAATAAGTCGGGGAAGTTATGTCAATGGGAATTTATCGGCGGCCATAGAATTGTTACTCAAAATAATGTAAATGCCTTGATTAGTTACCTCCATACTCGAAACAAACAGAAACAATCTAGAAATTTACTACTGATGCTCATACTTCGAGCTGTGCAAAATAAATTATTGTGATTGTCCCTTTCCAATTATTGAATGCATCTTGTCTAATGACCTTGTTTCCCGTTACCTGAGTTTTTTTTGTTAATAGGCACCAAGCAACGGCCATTCAACCGGCAGAAATTTTTAATATTTGTCCAATAATTTTTTTTATTTCCCTAGCCTTGTATGGGACCGCAGCACCGTGGATCGGTGGTGGGTCTAGCGATCTCCTCAAATCGCCCCTCTGGCACGTATCGGTTTGTTTTAATCTACTTAAATACTGAAAACACGTAAATACGCGCTATACTGTTGAAACACTCCCCCTCCCCGGTTACTCGGGGTAGGTTCTGCGGCTGATCATCGCTAACCCCTGCTTCAGCTGTTTTCATAGCTCTCCTTGTCACCGGCGGTTGTTTGCTTTGGTTTTATAATGGTGCAATGCTCTTATAATGGTGTAATACCAGCTCCTCGTCATAACAATAAAACAGACTGCACAAATGGTGGCATTTGTGTGGTGTTAAATTTAAAGCTTTATATTCGTTACTTCAAGCACGTTAATATTGATAGAGATGAATAATTCTGCACCCGCCGCAATTAAATATTGTAATTAAAAATATTTTATAAAATTAATATGAATTAAATTAAATTTAAATTAAATTGTTTACACCGCTGGTTGATATATAAATAACATGCATATTGTGTATCCTGATAAGACAAGCTTCGATTTTGAAATACGTTGATATTTATATATTAAATAGTGGCGTAAATAAAGCATTTAATTTTTTTTCTGAATAGTGACGCCAAAAAATAATTAAGCATCTTCAATTTTTAAATTTTTAATTATTTTATTGATATATAAAAACGTCATTGTAATATTTATTCAGTGAAGAAGATAATATTAACATAACCTAAATGAAACATGAAACCGAAAAAACAATAAAAAATAAAAAGTTATCAGTCGCATCTGGGACTCGAACCCAGGACCTCTGTCTTTCCGGGACAACCGCTTTACCAACTTAACTGATGAATAAATATTACAATGCGGTTTTTAAACTTCAATAAAATAATTTAAAATTAAAGTGGTTTGGATTACTCTACTTGTTTATTTTACATTTAATTTGTATTACTAATATATAAATCAATATTAATGTAGGGTGTAAGTTATACCCCTAAAAAGACGAAGTTTCGAATAAGGACCCCTTAGTGCCAAACAAAAGAAAATTCCATACGTAAATACTTATTCATACAGCATCAATTTTGAATTTCATCAAGTTTGAATTTTCTGGTGTTTTTTGACGAACTCGATAAGACGAAGAACTTTAGGATCAATATTAATTGCTTGTAAACTAACTAACTTTAGGTATCCATCTAAGTGTGGCGACCAATCTTTTTTTTTAATTTGCTGGAACAGTTCTCCTGATAAGGTAGTATTTTTCTCTAGCCAAGGGAAACTTATTTGCGGTACTCTGTTAGACTGTGGCATTGGCTAATTCAATTGGATGGGGCCCTTTGGAGTACAGGGAGACCTGAAAAACATAACGATTCAATAAATAAAAATACCTTCTACTAATAAATTTTTTTTTGTTCTCTTTAGAAAATTATCGATTGATTACCTACTGAGAAAGAGTCTTAGTAGTAAAGAGATTCTAATACATTACGGAATAGTGTTTTAAAACAAATGTGATTGTAGAGGGAATTTCAGATGACATGACATAAAAAAATAATATTCAAGTTGATTCTACCCAGAGGTTGACTGCTTGAAAGATAATTGTAGCAGGACGGAAATAACAGAATACTGTACGCGAATGGCGAGGTACCGCAGTCAGTAAAAAAAAATATAGATAACACCCAATCCCACCTTTGATTGTAACGACTAGTTTAAAACAGCTACTGCCCGGTTATTGTCACTTTATTGGGAGTTATATTGTTGACTTAAAAATATTTTACTTCACGAATGACGCCTATTACATGTAACAGCAATGGTTTAACATATGAAAACCTTCAATTATTAATACAATCAATATCAGTTAATCTCAATCAATACGCGGATTGCTTAAAGCAATATAAATAGCACAAAAAGCTGAAATCATACACGAAAGGGGTATTAAATGCTTGTTTATCTAGTCGGAGTAGAAAAATTGACTTTTATTAATATTTGATAAACTTAGGGCTAGTTTTATAAACGAACTACCAAAATTCTTTTACTTTAATCGTTTTACGTTAACTGACCGTTATCCATTCGTAACCTTTTTTCGTATTGAATAATTGCCGTTTTCTCGTCATCACTTTCACTGCTCAATGTGGAATTTATTTCATAAATGGAAAATATATATTGTCTTTTTAATTAAAAAAAATAAGTGCTCATTTGGCAACAACTGATAGCTTTCAAACGACTGGTAATCTGACGAACGTTTATAAAACAGCGAAATCGGGCGGTAGACCAAATACTAGTTAAAAATATTTTACAGACGTTGAGTAGAGTCGACAAGTGGTTTATTTTGTCTAATTTTTGGAAGACTGCACTTTCAGCTCCCTGTTTAGCAAAATTTTTCCAGATTTTAGTTATACATCACCATAGCAGATACATTTTGTATCACAAGAGAAAAATAAAAAACACAGGTCTGTTGGCCAAGAAAATGTGACTGGAGATGTGACTGTTTGTCTAATGCCATTTTAATAAAATAATGCCGAATTTTAGATTTTTACAATAATCCTGCACTATAACACTACACTTGATGATGGACACTGCAAGATTGTTAAAAAAGTAGCTAAATAGGGAGAAAGAAGCCCAATGCGGTTCAATACCCAAAATATATATATAAAAAATTATATAATGATGGTACTTCACGTCGACCCTGTGGAACCCTCAAGCACTGCAATAGCAAAAGTACCCCGCGGTAGTTGTCCCCGCTAATTCGTTTAACTGCCGCCTCTTTTAATTAGTGGCGCCACCTTCCTACAAACAGTACCAATAGCGCCATCTTACAAAATAGCACCAAATACCTTCTTCCGCTCGGATGATAAAAATAATTCTCAATTCCCGAGCGCTCTCTTATTTTTTTCTTTAAATGGCGCCAGCCAATTAGGAACCACCGACCATTTCCCCGCGATCCGAGGCCCGATAAGATTTTTCAAGTAATTAATTAATTGAAAATGTTTGGGGTCCGTGATGTCGCTGAAATTTGATCGCGCACTTTAGGGTTTTGAAGGTAATTTATTAAATAAATTGGTTTTCCGATTGGAGGACAATAATGGTATTCATCTCTTAATAGATTTGTGATTGAACCTAAATATTTATTTAATTACGGTTATAAATTTGTTTAATTTCGATTACTGCTGTGGTGTGTGCGTGTTGGTAAGAGCTTTGACTCCTGGCCGTTGGTCTCTGGTTCAAACACTTTTAGTCTTTTTAGAAAAAAAATTATGTGTAGAGATTTAATTAGCACATTTCACGTATTTACGCACGAATTTTAATGGAATGGAAGCTAACATAACACAACTTGTTAATTCATCAAGTTCTGTTTTGTCTCCGTTCTGTTTTTCCGTTTACCGATTAGACTATTACAGCAAAATCATTGTTTATGGGCGCCATCTTTTTTCCTTATAAAACGAGGGTAGACGATTTTTCTACCATTGCACGACACAAATACTGCCGTGGTAAGTAAAAACACATTAATTACCATGCGATTCGTTCTTCAGAATGGAGGGTCGAGTTTTGTTTACAATTTGTCAAGTTTGGTGATTTTTTGCCAAAAAATCTGCAGACACGTACTCTATATTATCATTTCAATAATGTTAGTAAAGAATGATAACAATAATAGTTAGTTTTTATCATATAATTGTGGTAAGTAAAAAAGCAGCATAATATTTTACTGAGTTTGTAAGGTTATCAAGATATTTATCCCTTTGCATATTTATTTTATGTATAAAACAGCTTTTAAAACAAAAGAAATGCGAAGAATACAACGAAAAGCTCAACTCAAACGTCAAAAATTTAGGTTATTATAAAGCCACCATAAAGCAAAATACAGTGTGGCGGAAGAATCAACGCAGTAATTTCAACATATGAACTTTGTTTTTACTTACAAAAATGAAGTACTGCGTTTTTCTTACTTACAACGATGAAATTGCGATAACATCTAAAATAACATTATCTTTTTTAATACACAAAATGAGTAATATTAAATTACGTATTACGTAAATCATAACAAATTCGATACTTAGCAACTTCCCGTATTCAAATCGCTTTTGGTAATTACTGTGTTTTTACTTAGCACGGTAGAATAAGTAAATAAGATTAATTACTCAAGTTATTAATAATAATAATAATAATAATATTTATTTGAAACACATTATTTTACAGTAATATTTCAGAAGGCTTTGACTATCCAACTAGGAGCAAATCCCGTTGTAGGACAGTCAAATTGATAAGATTAGTTCATATTAA
>JAHDVE020010126.1:0-95547 GCA_022606495.2 Halesus radiatus
TTCACCCTCTTCTATGTGCTCCAATAACTTGCCCTTCGAATAACATGTCCGGTTTGAGATTCATCAGAGAGAGATTATCAGGAATCAGATTAGATTAGGATCAGCTCCTAGATTCGAAACCCCGTATGTAATTACCTGTAAATGTTGTCCTGTAAATAAACCCTGACTAGAAAGCACGCATCTCTCCTTCGAGTAGTTAGTTACCTTTCTCGGTATAAGGCTGCGGCCAACCATATGAATTTGAGATTAGAGATGAGATGCCTTTACCAGTTGAGCTAACCATGGTGGAACCTGTGATCAGCTCTGCTTCTGGCTTCGAGGTGAGTTGAACTGTCTTACTTTCGTATCACTGGCGGCCAACGTGGATGTTGTCTAGTCCTCCCCCCTTTCTTAACACTGACGCCCACGTGGGTGATTATTAACACTGACGCTCCCTCGCGGGGCCTTCTTAACACTGGTCGCCCTCGCGTGGGGATTGTCTTCCTTTCTTAACACTTGCGCCCCTCGTGGGGCCTCACCCCATTACTCTTAACAATATATATATATTTTTTTTTAATTAAAGGTTTAGTAAATATCTAGTATGTATGAGAAGTATTTTATTTATTTATTTTGAAAATTATGAAGTAAATGCCATGAAAAAAATCAATATTCATAATTTTAGAGGCAAATTAGAAAATTATTTGCGGGTTTATCGTTTTTTTTTTATGTTATCATATTTGCTATGTAAATATGATTACGTAAATAAAAAATACAAAAACAAAACATTTAAAAAAAATAAATTTTTCGGGTTGATATTTTAAATTATGTACGGCAAATTTGTGTTCCAACGCTTAATGCTTATTTTTATATTTTATGTTTCATAATATATTCAAAGTAGATGGGGTAAATTTTTTTTTAAATCACCCTTAGCCCCCAGATAATTGTTAAAGATGTCTCTAAAATCGCGAAAAATCAATTCTTTAATGGCATATTTTTCATAATATAAAACAAAAATAAATAAAATACTTATCATGCGTACTAGATATTTACTAAAACCTTTAATTAAAAAACATATTTCATTAGGTTTACGTGAGTATTTTGATCTCAAAGTAAATATTAAGTTTTGTAAATGAAACTGGCCGCACAGTCGTTCCTCTTAAGAACTTTATCATTTAAATATGTTTTGAAAAAATAAATGTTGGAAATGAAATAGAATTTTAAATGAATATTTATTTGTTTAGAGGTAATAGTAATAGTCGTCACAAGGCATTAATTTCCCTGTCAAATCAACTAAGGCACCCAAATAACAAGCAATATTTCACATGTTCACAGCTTTATTAAAAATAAATAGTCCCGAGTAAGGCCGGGTACACATCAGCCAGCATATATATAAAATATAAAATAGGTTCTTAGGCTAGTTTTTTTTACAACTGAACGTATTTTAGATGTAATGCAATTTATCAACTATTTGTTTTAATACTTTTATTGACTTTAATTCACCTTTCAGAGAATTAGTACCTACCTAGTAAGCATATTTTTTTTTATCGATCTGGCAATAATTTTTACAGTTTGCACTACCATCTTGGTTTAACTTCATATCAATAATTATTCAGCATGGCATCAATTCGTCAACCGAAAACGGGAAACTTACGCGTATATTAATATTTTTAAGATTGAAATTTAATAACATTATTTTGCATTTGAGAATATGCAAACATTTTTTTATAATTTTTGTTAATCAGAAACGAAGTTTTATTTAAAAAATCTATGTGTATTAACAACTTGTAAAAAAATTTAATGTATTTTTATACACACGTCTCATTTAATATGGCAGATTAGGTTAACACCATCCACCCAGTCCAGTTAGAATAAAATCATAATGTTATGAATTTCATCATAGTAAAAATATTTTTTCGCCAGTTATGCCATCCATATCACGCAAGGAATATTGACTAGGAGTATGCATAATAAGAATGTAGTATTAGCGTCTTTTTCTTTTAACAAATAATGATATCCTCACAGGGATTTCCCGTGCTAAGGATTTCATTTACAAAGTATGGAATTACATTATATTAAATTGATATGCTTAATAAAAAAAAATAATTGTAAGCTGAGGTATTTTTAGTGCTGTTGAGTGGTTTCGGTAAGAGTCTGTATTTGGTGTTAGTATATTTTCTATTTCAGATCTTCCTATGTAACGTATCCAGTGTTTTATTTGATTTTTTAATTTATTGTGGTTGTTGTGATTTTTAAAGGATAGTGTGATTTTGTTGTAGAGTTTAGTACCATAGTATAAGAAGTTTTTTTGTCCAAATATTGTATTTATGGTTCCTTGTTGTATATGGTTTTGACTCTGAGATCTACTGTTTCTAATATGTGTGATTGTTGTTATTTCTTGTTTTTTATGTTTATGAATGTAAAGTAGTATTGTTTTTGAGTATAAGTATTTTAATGACATAATGCTAAGTTTGTTGACGATTTCCCTAGAAAATAAAAATGTGCCAGAAATAAGAATGTGCCAGAAAATAAAAACCTACCCCTTCAATCCATTTTTTACAAGAAAGTGATATTTTGGATCTAATACAGACCTATGTATAATAGCATTCAATGCCTAAAATTTATTTATTTGCATCCAAACAATTTCACAATAAAACTAAATCGTTCTAGCCAAAGTTATAATAATAACAAAGTTACTTGTGTATATGCAGTACCCCATTTCAAAGCCAGGTTGGCCCAAAGGCATATTAATTGTATTGCTTCAAAGGTGTATAATTTACTCGTTATAACATTTGGAGAGATCGTGTTATGTCAAAACATTGGCTTTTATAGAAAATATTTTAAATCTTGGCTAAAAAACAATGATGTTTAGATGTAGATGTGTTTTTTTCTTAGTCTTAACAGTCGTCCATAATATTTTCTCTTGGACAGAGTTCTAACATTTTCTCTTTTATTTAAATTTTAACGCTTGACTTTAAAAGCTTCCGCATCTAACTCACTTTTACACCTGTTGCTGTTATCAACATGTATTATTATACTCTTCAATGCCATACATTCATGCGCTTATTTTTGATAACACGACACAACACGAATAACACGATGAAACAATAGGTATACTCGTACACGTAGACGATCTTCTTACATGGAATTCGCGTGTTACAAACTTAACGACAAAACTATCAATTTCTTTAAAAATGTTAGTTATACTCGTATACTGAATAGAAAACAACTGAGGCAAGTTTACTGTGAGCTTGTACAATCATCTCTGGAATATGGTATTATCAGCTGCTGTAGTGCCGCAAATACTTAAGTTTTTAGCAAAGATCCAGAAACTAATCGTGAAGGTTATTCTTAAAGTTCCATTAAGGACGAGTACTGATTTTATTTTTAAGAAACTAAATGTTCCCAATTGGAGAAAAAAATATCCTGCTGCACAAATTAAAAGATATCAATATGTTTGAAATAAGAGCAAGCACTAGAGCTCTAAGACAATCACATGTAAATCTTTTAATATTTCAGCATGTAAAACATCTTATGGATAAAGAAGTTTTAAATACACCGATATTAAGCTATTCAATTCCCTACCAAGTGATATTATAAATACGCAAAACAAAAGCTCCTTTAAAAGTAAGATAATTGATCAATGATCTTACCGAGGTGATCACCTTTAATAGACCTGTCAGCTTCTAAATTCTTTCATACCATTAAATTAAAATACTTTTCAATTGTTGCTGAACAACCATCCCGTAAATTGCCATCTCAATACAGGCATTTCACACCTAGTTAGATGGGCAATACATTAGCTGATAACAAATATAAAATTTATATATATTTAATGTTTGACATTTGTCTATACTTCACATTATTATTTTTTAATATTATGTTTGTCCTGATGAGGAAAGCTTCGCTTTCGAAACATGTTGATATGTATATATTAATAAAGTGGTGATTTGCAAAGTAATTATTCATAATTAGTTTATTTTAAAACCATAGAAATGTTAAATTTTGGAATAACTTATTGAAGCTTATAAAGGCTATTGTAATATACTTTTATTCACAGAATATCATTTAATCATTGATTTATTATATATCCCAGATAGACCACGAGGTCGTGGGTTCGAGTCCCAGCTACTACCGAAACCTTTTTGTTTTCAGTGTCGGTTTCATGTTTCATTTTGAGATTTGTTAATATTATCTTCAATTATTAAGAACTATAGAAATGTGACGAAAAATGATTATAATTCCAACGTACATGCTTTGTCCTGTGGGAATTTTTTTGGTTACATTTTCTTGTACTTTTATATACTGTTTCAGAACGGATTTTAAAAAGTATCAAAACTTTCAATAATTATGATGACTAGGAATAATGACTGCTAAATATGATTTATATTTTTGGATTTGATAGTTCGACCGAGCTGATATGTACGTAGGTATAATCTACGTATAAACCGTGAAATCATTTAGTTCTAACGGTTAATTTATGGTATGCAGCTTGACACATTAATTTTGCAGGCGACTAAAGGGAAACTAACATACTTTGTACTAAAAAAAATATATATATATTTGGTCTCCACGAAAGCGACAACATCGATAAGCGTGTCAAGATCCCCTACTTGAGAGTAAAAAGACAAAGATTAATTTTATCGTCGGCTGTCTTTTGGGGCAGTAATTAGTAATAATGTTAAAACAATACGGTTTATCCTTGAGAATCACGCTGAAAGCAAGATGCATGTCATATAAAAGGGTCCTTGTAAATAGTTAACTTATCTAACTAGTAATTTGCAGGTAAAATAATAATTTTATACAGATAAATTAATTTATAAAAAGATGTCATAAAAGTAGTAAATTTGGACATTGTTACAATAAAACGTGACAAAATTCTTGCGACCGATTTTTAGCGAAGGGCACACCTAGTGCATTTCAATACCCAGACCTAAAGGAAAAGTGTTTACAGCCAATAAAAAGTGTTTAAACTAAATTATTTATTTGAATGCCGGAGAATTTGGTTACTGGAAGCAAGCATTTGTATTCTTACTGTGAAAAACATGACTAGCTAGTAGCTACTAAAACACCGAGTTTAAGTGTGGGAATGGGGGTGATGGGGAGGGAGCTGGGCCTCCCTAAGCCCCTTTTGGCAAAGTGATTTCTCTCCCTCCATGTAGATTTATTCGATGCGGTATTGACCATTTAGAAGAACGATGTGTTTTTAACGGCTAATAAAAGCCTTTTTATTCATCATTTATTAGTATTCTACATAATAGCCTACCGTCCTTTGGTAATAATACAGGTTACAAGGACTATGCATACTTGTAGGGTTCGAAAATAGTGGTAAAAACCATGTTTCATAGATGCATGATTTCATAATTCCTGTCCATTTTTATATCTTTTTACGAAGATGACTATCTTCTAACTTATGTACCGGTATTTTTTATTTTATTTTGTTTTCATTTTTTAAATATTTTTCATAGTTTGTATTTTTCAAAACCCACCAAAATGCTAAAAACATGGTTGGTCATGCATGGCTTCATCATGTTTTTCATTTGGTCGCTCCTTTATGGGTTGCTTTGAAATCAGTATCTCCCAATATAAAAATAAAATAATTCCAAGAACGTGAATTGTCCCACGCACAATTTTAAGGACCATATATTTTGCTCTTTCTAAATCTCTACTATCAATAGACCTACTGGTAAAAGCACAAAACATAATAATTACAATAAGTGTCCAAGTGGGTACTATAGTTTACAGATTCTTCAGAAATTTCCAAGAATATATATAGTTATAACATTTAGACAACTTTACGCTAAATTTCCAACCCTTCATTTCTTCTAGTCTAGTCGTCAAATTCCCCTACAATGACAATAAAATATTTTAACAAGACCTTAAAAAAACTACACCCTTTAAACCCCGTTAAAATATACCATTTTAAATTCTATGCAATTAAACTATATAATCTCATGCCTACATCTTTGAAACTAACAAGAGAGAATACACCAACACATTTATTAAAACGTAACATCTGGATAAAAACAAAAGGAACAGATTTTTATCATAACTTGTTTATACCAAATCAAACAACAATATTTATGTCAAATATAAAAAGAAATCATTTGTATTGTATTTATACACAATTGTATAAACATTTTACAATATTGCCATATCAAAAATATGTGAACACCTCAGTACAGGTTCTCCTAGTGAGGCGTTCACGATACACTATTATACATTATTCATTTACAGTACCTACACATCATTCTATATATTTAAATATTGCATATATTATAGAAAATATAATTAAATACTGGTTATATTGTAGAAAATGTCTGTAAATATAATTAAATAAGAATGTAAATATGTAAATAGAAGTGAATAAATAAATAGAAGTGAATAAATAAATTAATAATAAATAAAATAATAATAAATAATAATAAATAATATATGAAATACTTTGTCAGCGGCAGTGGTGGCATCTGCAGACCCGTGTGCGAGTCCACACAACGCGACATCAAACATTGCCAGCATTCTTACTGCATTCGGTTTATCTTATTCCTTACCGACCCACGAGGGAGCGACCTAAATTCAGATAGAACCTGCTGACCAATCACAACATTTTTTTAATTCGACGTATAATTTATATCTAATAAAACTTAAATAAAAATATTCAGAATCGGCGTGCGAATATATTTTTTCTAGGCCATAATATTTTGCGCTAGAGTTCCTTATTATATTATAAAATTACATTAAATACGTTTGATGCGATTTTTACCATTTTCTTAGCTGACCGAAAGTAAAAAAGAAAATATTCGAACATTTTTCGAAGGAATTAATAATATCCCCCCTGAAACATTTGTCTGTGAACAGCTGCTTAAAAAAAGTTTTTTTCTGGAATAATTAACATATTTATAAAAAAGTTTTTTTTAAAAAAAAGAGCAATATTCAAATTTTTATTTTTAACATTAATACCGCCATATATATGATTTTACAATACCAATGTTATCTAGTTATCTTCTTCCCAACTTTTCGAATGATCAATCTGAGTCACCGATCAGTCAAGTGTTTTGTTAAGTATTCTCTCTGTTTGACTGTTTCCAAGCATTTTTTATCTTAAATTGTCTATGAAGGACCCGGCTTACTATGAAATAGTGTCCGCCCACTTTCATATACTATAAAACAGTAGCTGCCCACTTTTAAGACAATGAAGTCACATCAAAGTAAAAAAATCAATACAGAATTAACATAAATGCGTTAATATTATATTTATTATTAACAAATCGTAGATTTAAAAAACTAATACATAAACCAATATTTTATACTTCAAACGTGTGTGTTTAAAATATGTTGAAAATAAAGTGTAAGCTTGACTTTTGATAATGCTGTAAAACACATTGTTTTTTCGTACATTTGACGTTTGACGTTTCTCGATTACTGAAAAAATAAGACAAAACGTAGCTTATAATTAGTAAAATAAATTGGGTTCTCTTCAGTTTTACTTAAAAACACAAAAAAACATGTTGTGACATTCGAAAATGGAAATAAATCTTTGTCATTCAATATTTGAATCGTGTAAAAAAGATCGTGAAATAATAATGACATTTGACATTACGATGACGTTTGTTAACCCTGTTGACACTTTTTTATAACTAGTTTTCTGCTGAGGAGAAAATTAATCCACAAAAATCGATATCTTAAATTGATCGTAAATTTGATCGAGAATTTCGTTGGGAAGAGCGTATTTGTGCATTTGAGCAGTGCTGAGGCAAAATTTGGGCTCAGTTGCTCAGTAGGGTTGTGAAGAATGGCCGTTAGTAATTTTAAATATAATGAATCACGAAAATAATTTAAGCGCATTAATAAATTTGTTTACCATTTCAAGCCGTTTAAAGAACAAAATGTATGCGCTATGAGCTATGATGTGTACAAACGATTAGCCTACCGAACGGCTGTAATTACAATTATAGTAACAACTATAATACCGATATAATAAATTAAAAATTTGAATTCCATAAAAAAGACATAAATGATATACTTAGCAGCCAGTGGAGATCGTTAATGATGATACCAACCTATTGCTGCAGTGTGTTAAACTTTAAAAAGGAACAAGCTAAGAAACGGAGACATTATTTATCCGTGCAAGTTGTGCAAGTATTCTCCAGTGGCCATAAAGCTAACTGCCCGCCAACAAGTTACCCGCCTGACCCTCCAACTACCCCTAGTGGGCACCCGCTCGCCGCTCACCGCCGCCGCTGATGGGTCTGGGTCGGGGGTGGCAAGTTGGCTCACGGGTGTCGTTTCGGGACAGTTTCACGGTATAATTATATTAAAGGTGAATCCCTTCTCCTTGCTGTGCCCCTGGGATCTACTCGGGTCTACGCTCTACTCAAACCTTTACACACTGCATCAAATAGTATATTTTATCTCTACACCATAAAATTATTAATTTTTTCATTTTTCTAATAGTGAGTTCATTTGAATACCTATTTACCTGTGCACTTTTTTATGGTTTTTCGAAAATTGTACTCGAGGATGTTTATTTACAAATACCATTAAAAAAGTAAAATCATTTCTGGGTTGACATTTATTGAATAACTCATACTACGCATATTTGTTTCAACCAAGCCCAGCGTTTCCTCAGATTTAAATAAGGTACCAACACATACAAAAACTAAAAGAAAAAATCATCCCACTAAATGGCGTATTTGGTAGAATAGCTCATCTTTTACCAGCACACGTTAAGAGGTGCCTATAGTTTAGTTTAATCCAGTCCCACCTAAATTGCCTAATAGAAATATGGGGAAACACACACATTACATACTTGAACGAATTACAAATAACGCAGAACATTGTTTTTAAAAAACTTTTCAATTATAATCCAGACACCCCCACAAAAAAAACTATCCAAAGAAATGAACTTGCTGAAAATCAGACAACTGTACAAATATAATATATGCCTATTAATCTACAAAATACAAAATGGATTTATACACACGAACACATCATTTATAAAAACATCACAACTAAACGAATACTAAACAAGACAAAATAATAAATTGTACATGAATACAGTAAAGACTGAAAGTGGTAAAAGAAGAATAGGCCACGAGGGTGTATATACATACAATGTCCTTCCCGATAGCCTGAAAACGGAGAATCGAGTAAGAACATTTAAAAAAAACTGTTCAATTCCAAAATAAGTGAGCAAAATAACAACGTAAAATATAAAAGAATAATAAATAAGATAGCTGTTATATGTAATATAGGAATAATATGTACGGTGTATAAATAATGTAATGTAATATTATATATAATATACGTATTAAAATAGTTTTTTTAAAAATTTAATTAAAAAAAAATTTTTAAGTAATTCAAATTTAATAATGTTGTTATTATGTTCTGCAAGCATTTTTAGTTATTATTATTTTAACTGCTGTTTCGGCGTTCAAGGCCATTTTAAAAATTTCAAATTGCCTAACAGACAGTTAAAAAATGGTCTTGAACTCCGAAACAGCTGTCACAATAATATAAACTAAAAATACTCGCAGAACTTAGCAATAACATTATTACATTTGGTTTACATTAAATTTAAAAAAAAAACAAAAACAGATTAAATGGAGCTCTACGAATTAAACACAAAAATAGTTAATAAATTAAAATAGGTTAAAAATAATACGTATGTATGTAGTTAAATAATATAAAGTTTATATAGTTAACTTAAGTAAGTGAAATAATTATATATTTCGTTTAACTTAATAAAAAAAAAAATTTAAAAAAAAATGTTTACATATTATTAAGAATATTAATTAATTATAAAGTAATAATAATTAATTAATATTAATTAAATATGATTCGTTTTTAAAAGCGTTGAGAAGCATTTATGGACTGTAGTAGTTACAATAATTTATGAGGAATGAATTAGAAAAGTGATAAGTATGAGTTATTTTTAGGTGATCTTTCTATGTCGTATGTGTGGTTTCAAATACATGTTTACATATCCCAACGTATAGTTTACTTACTAATCATTAGTTTTTTACCACTCTTTTCGACGGTTTCTGAGGATTTTCTTGTATTAGAGACAGATTAATGTAGCAAAGTACTTACTCATAACGTTTCTTAAGAAACCTTAACATTGGTCTATTGTAATTTTTAACGAACTTAATCCACAAAAAGGCCGCTTCACCGCTTCTGTTTATAAGAACGAATGACAAATTTGGAAAATGAAATGAAAAATATAAAATTATAGTATTATTATTATTATTATTCTGATTATTATTATTATTCTGAACTTTCCAATCATATTTTGGAAACCAATAATTATTTTGGTAAAAATAAAGTTTTAAACTTTTTACACAAATCAACCGTTTTACAATTAGATAAATATGATATTTCACAAATCAGAAAAGGTTTTAATAGCCAATTAAAGATAGTTAATAATCAAATATATTTTTTAAGTAGCTACCCCTTGAATTTATGTTCCCATTAATATTAATGATAAAAAAAATTCCTTTTTTTTTTAAATTTTTAATATAAATTTGTTATTCAATGTTTTATAATATTTTTTATTAATGTTTTTGATTACTTTTTGATTACCTATTTTAATCATTTTTTGTTTATGTTTATAATTTGTCGATTCTTAGATTATTGTGTTCTATGTTTATCATTTGTCTATACTTGAGATTATTACTTATTAGTATTATGTATATTCCTAATGAGGAAATCATCGCTTTTGAAACATGTTGATATGTATATATCAATAAAGTGGTGATTACAAAGTATTTTTTTATTCATTTATAAATGAAAAATTATAAAATTGTACTGTAAATTTGAAACAGTGATGGATCTAATATTGATCCCCGAGGAACTCCACAAAGAACATGGGCGACAGCTAGCAATTAATTTTGTGTAAATTAATGATGTCTAATATTGTCAATGTAAGATTTAATAAGATTAAGGGCAGTACGTGGTACATCCACTTTCTCAAATTCCATGAAAATGATGTAAAATTCATCATAAACCTTTCATAAATCAAGTACCCTCCGGGCGACGACATCCCCATTTGAAAACTACCAAACACCTATCTCAGGAGGACTAGCGAATCACAATAGTGATGCGTCCCTGTGTGCCGGTGCCTAAATATTTACACTCCCTTGAGCGGGCCAACACATCTCGTACACTGCATGTACAGGCAGATAATATACTTGCCTGGTAGGCCACTTGAGATTAACACCGTTTATTAGAGAAATTTAGATACATTTTTTCAAGCAGAGGACATAATATTGGAAACACATGTTATTGGAAATGTTACTTAATCTTGATATTTATTTTAAAATTTCAAGATCTTTAATAATTGTTTTAAGGAAAGAAAAAGGTAATTTTATGATGGGTGGTACAGTACTAGGATTTGATTGGAATTTATCTTCCTAAATGTGATTCGTCCCTCGATAAGTAGGAGATTGAGGTGTGAGGCTTCGAATAATATTAATCCCATATGATAAAGTATAATTTAGGTATATTACAGGCAATATAATAATGGTACTCGCAGGTATATTGAATTTGGGGATATTAATTTATTTGATTATATGCCCATCTGGGCCTTTACATGGATTTTACAATATAATATAGAGCTATCAAAAATAACAAGTACATAGAGATTCTAAACCATGAAGTAATGAACAATCTTTTTCAAACGTTTAACAGTGACATGAAATAGAAAAACAAAAAAATATTATAACACAACTCATTAACGCTATATTACCGTGCCAGAATACTACACGTTATAGGATTCATAAAAATGCTGGTATAGAGGACGCTTTACTGTATAAATGGAGTCAGCAAATGCATCAACAACACCTCCAAACCTGTTGCCCAGATCATGCATCCTATTAGTTAATGAATGAGACTGATAGTTGGTTGTGTAAGTGTTGCAGAAAAATGTTAAAGTTTGTATTGTTTCTCGTCGGTATATTTAATTTAATAGTAGCGAGGATGGCAGAACTGTCAATTAGGTTGTTAATGATTCTATATAATACAACTAGGTCTGACATAACTCTCCTGTCAGACAGAGTAATCAGAGATGTAATTGATTCATCAAACTTACATAATTAATATTTTTAATTGTAAATTTGAGTTTAAATTTGTACTGAACCCGTATGGATATGAATGTTAGAAAGCATATGGTAAGTTTTTAGTTTGGACAGAAATTCTATCCATATCCTATATTTATGGCTCTTTCGAAGAATTCTTAAACTGAGGAATTGTCACTGAATTGTGAACAGTAGATGCTTGATATGTGCTCAAATTATACGCTTTTGCCGAGTTACTTTTACTGGTTAATCGTCCGTTTTTATAAAATTTAATGTAAATCAAATTTAATAATGTTATTATTAAGTTCTGCAAGTATTTTTAGTTGTTATTATTGTGACAGTTGTTTCGGCGTTTATGGCCATTTTCAAACTGTGGTTAATTCACATTGCGACGACTTATTTATATGATTTAATTTACCCCCACTCCTTTAAAATTTGGACCGATTTAGTTAGAAATGAATTCAAATTCTGAATTCTGAATTCTGAACTAAAAATACTTGCAGAACTTAATAATAAAATAAAATTAAAAAAAAAATTAAATGGAGTTCTACGAATTAAATACCAAAAAAATTAATAATAAATTACTACTTGTGAGAGGTTGACGATTTTTATAATTTCCCAACACGGATGCAGTGTTCTGAACTCAGAATCCTGCCTGTATTACCCAATCTCATCAACACATAAGACGAAGTAGAAGAAGAATTTTATTACCGAAACTCCTCAAAGACTGCAGCAATCAAGCGGACCCATTTCTCTCAAATTCTTTCGAGTTTTTGAGGCTCAAGTCCTCCAAAAATATTAAAACGAACTTTAGAAGAAGCACAGAAGACTAGTTAGAAATTCCAGGTGTCCCGAGCAATCGTGATGATATTATTTAGTAATTTCTACGGACCTCTAATTCGGGCCCCCGGGGCTGAACCGAAATCGATCCCTCCAATTTGCCACGTTCGTGTTTCCGGTGACGTAAGCGATTTTGTTACATTTCTCTGGAAACGTAGGAAGATACGCTTTTCTTATTCATAGCACCTAGTAGTTAGGGCGAATTGCTTGCATGCGAAATAATACTTCAAAATTTTCAGGTATTTCTTGTTAAAATCATCGTACATGCAGGTGATAAATTCCGAGATAAAAGATTTTTGTTGGTTATATATGATGTACCTACACGAGAAACAAATTTAAAAAATAAATACATTATTTAAAAAAAAAACTTGTATTCACCACTTTATTAATTAAATCGTATTATATATATTCCTGATGAGGAAAGCATCACTTTTGAAACATGTTGATATGTATATATTAATAAAGCGGTGAATACAAAGTAATTTTTAATTCATTTATTAATAATTAAGCCACAAAGTGAATACAAATCTTTTGAAGAAATTATAATTTCGAAATTAGTTGCTCACACTGTCGTGTTATTGTTATATTTTCTAATTGAATCATTAAAAAATTATTTTTAATTTTTATTAAATTTAACGCATAAAAAATCACTATTTAGAAAAAGCTTCTTGCCTCTACTAGAATTTTACCGCAGGGATCTACAACTGAGGCAAAACTTACCACCGTTATTACATATTAGAGGATTATGGGAGGCAGGCAGCATGTTGCCGCGATACGTTGATTCCGTTAGAAGGTTAATAGGCAAATAAATTACACCATTTCTTCAAATGATGTAAAATAACTTTGTCGAGTGATATTTATTAAATTTAAAATAATTACTTTGTTTAAAACCACCGTATTTAATACGAAAATATCTACATTTGTCTACACATAACATTATTTTTAGAAGGTAAATTGTGTATTCTGAAGAGGGGAGCTTCGCTCCTTAAACATGTAGATATTTAAATATTAAATACATTGGTTTTAAACAAAGTAACTAATATTAATTTAATAAATAAATTAAACCTTATTAATTTTTATTGTATTTTAAATCACTGAAGATAATTTGAACAACTTTTAGAATGAAACATGAAACCGAAAAGACATTACAGTAGCAGCTGGGTAGTCCGTGAGTTACAGTTATTTTTTTTTCTTTTCTGTATTTTTTCGGTTTCATGTTAATTCTAAAAGCTGTTAATATTATCGTCAATGATTAAAAGTATATTACAATTAGGTTTATAAGAAATATATTATTCCAAAAAAAAATTGTTATTCTGTTTATTTCGTAGAATTCCAATTTGAAGATATTACGTTTATTTTTTTTTTAAATTTAATGAAAACAAATTTTTAGTTTTTTTTATTATTGTGACAGCTGTTTCTGCGTTTAAGGCCATTTTCAAACTGTGGTTAATCCACATTGTGACGACTTATTCGTAAGATTTTATTTAATCCCACTCCTTTTCAATTTGGAGGGGTAATGATTTATTATCGGTTAAACCGATTTAGTTAGAAAACAATTCTTTAGTTAGAACACAAACTCAAAGAATTTAGAATTAGAAAAAAATAAATAAATGGAGTTCTGCGAATTAAACACAATAACAATTAATATATTACCTTTAATTATGTTATAATCAAATTCTGCAAGTAATTTAGTTTTTATTATTGTGACAGCTGTTTCAAAACCACTTCAAAAACGCAAAAAAAATTGTGGTTAGACCACATTGCGTCGACTTATATGATTTTATTACCCCCACTCAAATTTAATTTCTATTGTTTTTTGGAATGATTTATTAATATTTTCAGTGGACACCGATTTACTAAGAAAATAATTATAACTATTAAAGTTCTCTCCTCTGTGTGGTACATATAGATGAAATCTGTTTTCCCCGCTTTTAATGATGGCAGGTTTTTCTTAATTGTTTTATAATGACGTGAATGCTATTACGGCAATGAATTAAGTTAATGAAAAACAGTACCATCAGCAATAAAAAAATTTTCAAGTCATAAATAAAAACAATATTAGAAAGTAGGGCACTCCTGATTTCGATGCTATCTATATATACCATAGATTTAGTTTTAATTGTGCCAGTCTGAGGATGCCCGTGATAGGGATAAACCGCTCCGGTCGAAAATGAATATGCAGAAAAAAGTTACAAAGGGTTTTTAATCAAAAAAATTAATTTTGCTTACGAGTTATATTAGACACAAAACTTAACTTTTACAAACATGCTGGATATATCAAAAATAAAATTGGGAAGAAGATTAATTTTTTGGAAGAATCGTCCTAAAATTTCCAGAAAAACGGCACTTATGAATTGCAACGCTATTATTGCTCCACATTTTAACTACTGTTAAACGCTACTTTTCTTGTGTAACGACAGAGAGCCAAACACATTACAAATTCTACAAAATAGAGCAATTCGAATAATACTAAAACGAAATAGATATTAAAAAATATTCAATTTATATTTTATAACTTATTGAAGCTTTTAAACCTCTTTGTAATATTTAATCATTGAATAAGATAATATTAATTTTAACACATGCCAAATGAATCACGAAACCGAAAAACAACAGAAATTAAAAAGATTTCAATCGCATCTGGGATTCGAACCCAGGACTTCTACCTATCCGAGGAAACCGCTTAACCGACTAAGCTAATGAGACCAGTTCAATTTACGCCATTTACACCGATATCATACTTCAAGTTCAAGACTTGTTAATATTATCCTCCATTTTTATAAATCCCATATTATTGGCTGCTATATTGGATGATTGCAAAGTTTCATCCCGAACTCAATTGCAATCGGAATACAGTCTCGGATATACATACCCGATTTTAATTTATATGAGACATATATTGACTTATTTTACAAGTCTGGAAAGAAATGTTCAATTTCTTTAAAAAGGTAGCTCAAATGTTAGAGAACTTAAATTGGATAACAGTGAAACAAATACTGAGATTGAACGCAATGAATCTTATAGATAAAATAAGAAACAATTTTACCAAAATATTTTTCTAACAATATTATTAACAACATGGACACTCACAGACATAATACATGAACATGAAAGGAAATTACAATACCGAAAAAGAATAAATCTAATACGAAAAACAGTTTATTTTATAAAGGGATGAAATGTAATAATCCTCTGCTGGTCCCAATCAAAATTACACCAATAAATAAATTTCAAATAAATCGTAAAAACCACATTAAGTTAAGTTATTAGTTATTTTGTAAACATAAATATACAAATAACTAAAATAAACAAACAAAAAAATAACATTTCTGACACCAGCATATTAAAATGTCAACTATTAATGAAAAGTTGTAAAAAATAAGATTACCAAAGTATTAATAATGTATTTCGGTCTCCGTGGTTGAGTGGTTACGATCCTTGGCCACGAATCCGGAGGTCGTTCAAATTAGGTTCAAATCCGGGCGTGCGCAGTAAATTTTATTTGGTTAATTTTTGTTATTTCACCAATTATTCATTAAATATAATATACGAGTATAGTATTTGCGGCGAGTGGCAGATACTGTCAGTATCGCCCTGGCGAATCATTCCATCCAACTATTCAGAATCGAAAAGTTGCTTGAAATGGATTTAGCCGTGTTTGGTTACCAGATCTGAATAGTCAGGTACTTCCCCACCATCCTATTCCCCATCTCCTTCTCCTCCTCAATATCTTCAGTCTCATAACGTAGCCCAACTGGGGATGTCATAGTCTCGCTGGCTCCAGACAGCAGATGGGACTCCTATTAAAAAATTAAAAAATTCCACACAACATACAATGTTATTTGATACTAAGGAAACGCGAAGCTTTATCTCTTCTTGAGAGGCAAGAAGGTAAGAACGGTCGGGTTCTCACACGGGAATAATGTACACATTGTACATAATATACCAGGAAAGAGTTACATTGGCGTACTAACAGTGAAGGCTTTTATTTTAGATTCGTAGTTGCTGCTTTTCATAATGTACCTACCCCTATTATTATTATTAAACATTATAAAGACGAAACATCTGAAAATTGGGGACAACAATTAATATAACTAATCTATAATACTATTCTAAATATACCTCGAGACACCATATTCAGAATTTCTATGTACATATTACAAACTTTGCTTAAAAATATAAGTTTTTGTGCACTATAATAATAATAATAGTTCTTTATTCCAGAAGGTATGCAGGGGTGCAATAGTGCAATACAATACGTTCCATAAGTGATACTAATACAAACAAATAAATAACAATAGGTACGTAAAATAAGAGGGAGAACAAAAAAAAAATAGAAAAAGGTTACTGAGTAAAATATGAAAAATATGTCCATTCTCAAAGAGAGAAATCAGGGGAGACTCCATCCATGAAGCAGACCACTGGCAAGTAATTATGGTATTCTTGGATTGACGTACTCTGCACCATAGGCTTCCCCATGCGATGACGAAGAAGTGTCCTGAAAGAGTGCACTCGTCCTCCCAGGAACGTTTCAGTAGTGCTGCAGTGTCTCGGTAGACGGAATAGTTGGCGATATGCATTATTGTAGGTGACTTTTATCTTTTGCCATTGGGATGCAGTGTAATGTACCCACAATTCTGACGTATACAGAGATGTGCAGAATGTGTTGAACAGTATTCTTTGGCGTTTGCGCTGCAAAGGTGAAAACTATAAAAATATTTATGTTATTTTTAAGATAATCTCTATTCAGATGTCAAGTTGAAAAAGTAATTATATGATAACACGCGTAGTTCTGTTATTTAGTATGTTATAGGTGTGAAAAAAATTCACAGTGTTTCTTTAAATGCTATTTATGCCAGTAGTTGCGAGATTTTTGCTCTGTTCTAAATATGTGGGTACCATATTTGATCTGACATCGAAAGTAATGCCTTGTGACGACTATCCCTAAACAAACAAAAAAAAACAATTAGATTTTTTTTATTTCATTCCACATTTTCATTTTAGTACTGATATTGCTTTAATTATTAGTATGTCGTTACAACAATTATATAAAATTTTCGATTTATTTATTTATCTGAAAAAAGAACATATGTATATTAGTTACATGCATTCTAATAAACCCATAATATTTATTTATTTATTTACGTTCAAATTGGGCTTTCTATTAATAAGTTTTTTTGTCAGTGCAGTACGCCCATGTTCAAATAAAAATATAACAAAAAAGAAAAAATATATATATGCCGATGTGTGTTTAATATAAATATTGTATGTTAAGAAAAATAAATTAAATTTAAGTCTCAGCATACAATTCAAAATTGTAAATTAAATTTTACAACGACATAAAAAATTGAACTTTACGTATTTCTTCACTGCCTTAATAAATTGTAATACATTTTCCTCTTTTATATTGGTAGGAATTTCTCGGAATATCTTCACCGCATTATGTGCGTTCTGCCATTTTGCTGTCTATCGAAATGGAAATTTTATTTCATTTCTTCTTGTAGAGTTACGTTTGTATTGAATTTTGATAATTTTATGTGACGCGCAAGTGAGGTATTAGACGGATTGTGAGAAACAAAAGCAGAAACGGAGATACAGATGATGGAAAAAGGATTTTATTAAATTTGCACTATGGAATTTTACATATATTTGGACTATGCAACGGTGCCGAAGGGATCAATAACGCTAGTTCCTCAGAGCATATTCCATTAAAATACACGTAGAACAAGGACAGCATTCCCACCTTACGTCTTTGCTCCAAAGATTGCAATCCGTTTGTTAAGATAGGCAAATCTATTAAACCATAGGTTCTCAACGTGGGCTATAATACCCCCTTGTGGGAGTTTGAGATTTTCAGGGGGCAGTAGAAGACCTAGAGAAAATTAGAGGGTGTTGAGATAGCACAGTGAGGGCAGGTAAAAAAAATGTAGTCTAAAAAAGACAAAAAAAACACGCTAATCACGTACCAATAAAGCAAAGGAAATTTTAATATTGGTTAATTTTTGTTTCTGAATCTATTGTATTCATTTTTATCATGTGTGTGAAAATTTACATATTTCGGTAGTTGGAGAAGAGGATGAAAATAGAACTGAAAGATATCATTACACTCAGATCTACATTAAATTGAATGATATGAAAAAGATATTTTTTGATTTGAATTAAAAAAAAATTAACTTCAGATTTCACGCGAAATGTCTCATATATAAATACAGGTGAAGTTAATAAAGCAAGTTAATAAAAAAAAACCAAAACATATGTTTGTGGTAATTAAGCTATTACATTGTTCTCATTGAAACATTCTTCTTTAAAATCAGAAATAAGATAGGAGTCATATACTATCGTACGAATATATAATATTACGGTATAATTACACGTTTAAATAGCTGTAGTAATAATGAAGTGAGAATGCTGTGGAATAATCTAATAATTTGTTGAAATTAGTGGCAATAGAGAAAATTGGTTTATAAGGTACATGCACTATTCTGCATATAAACAGTTAGGGGACGCGTAACCCCTAGTTTGAGGAGCACTGAATAAGAAGCATGGATATCTGCATAAACCTTCGCCAAATTTAAAAAAAGTATATTTATTACGATTTAATAAATAAATATGGTCAAGGAACTATTGAATACATTGTACCATTTATATTTAACAAGTTGCCATATGGATTTAAGAACAATTTGTTCAAAGTTCTTCTGATGTTAAATTGTTGGATTTTGGTAAGTAACCTTGTGTATTGATAGTAACAAATATGACGGTCTCCTTGGTTGTATAGCTCCTCGATATCTGCTGTATTTACGCTATTTTGGTCTTTCTTACATTGTCTATTGAACAAATATGATGGTGTCCTTGGTTGTATAGCTCCTTGATATCTACTGTATTTACGCTATTTTGGTCTTTCTTGCATTGTCTATTGAACAAATATGATGGTGTCCTTGGTTGTATAGCTCCTTGATATCTACTGTATTTACGCTATTTTGGTCTTTCTTACATTGTCTATTGAACAAATATGATGGTGTCCTTGATTATATATCTCCTTGATAGCTGCGGGTATCTTTAAAATTATTTAAATGTTACTATAATATTAAGTCCATCCTGTTTTATTTTTTTATAATATATTATGTACATTGAACACAACGTGTGTGCACCTTTATTGTTCTAATTTTGCGCTGCATTTGTATGATGATTGTTATTTATTGTTGTATTATATAATATTGTTGAACTAAACTCCTGCTGACTAGCTATTTGCAGTGTCTTAGCGGGCACAAGTTTCCATTGTATGTAATTAATATTATACAATAAAAAATAAATTATATATGCCACTAGAGTTGTACTTGTAACCGTCAGATCATCTGAAAGATTAAACGTCCTCTTTACAGATACGCGCATATTTGATATATTAAAAGTTACAAGGCTTCATAAATATTCCCAGGAGAAGAACGAGTAAAGTTTATTGCATTTAAAGCGGTTCTGTGACATCTTGCTAAGGCACGTTCAGTTTAATATGACTGTTTCGTGGAACATCAAAAGTCAGAGAGGCCTAATAATGAACGGAATAGGTTGCTCCGCGCGGGTATTCAACGTTCAGCTCGGGGAGTTTTAGCTTTACATCAGACTTGCGCGGTTTATTGCATTCAATTATTTTTGCTATTCTTATTAAATCAGAAACGAAATTGAAATCCGATGAAGTAAGAATTACTTGGAAATGATTTTTGTAATATTATTGCAGATGATAAAATATCAACGTTATATGTTCAATTGTGGGTAAGAACGCTGAAAATAATGTTTTTCGTTTTCTAAGGTAATATCACTCTGACAGGAATGATGGGGAACTGGTGGTGAATGACGAGGGGGTGCAGCCAGTAGAGATTATTTGTGAGGAGGCTAACTCTCACTCTGGGCAGAGCCGTACAATCCATATAGACACACAAGCACCGCCTACCCTACCTCGCCCTCATATGAAGATCAATAATATTAAAATGTATAAAATTATGACATATATGCGCGTGAAGGGACAACTCGTTTATGGTAGTATTTAAAAGCAGTGCTTTTCGGTGCATGTACGATTAAATATTAATTATATTATAATGTACCAGTGATATGTCTTTATTACAAATGCAAATTATGTGTGAATGTTAATTATGTATTTAAAATATTACGTATGTTTGTTTCTAAAAACTGTACTACAGGTGTGCTGCATGTGATACCATAATGAGTTTCTTAACTCCTGGAAATACAAAGCGCAATGAATTGCATACTTTTTTATTAAAAAAAAAAAAAAAATAAATAATGAAAATATCATTTTGGCTTTCTTTCAAAATATTGTCCGTATTTACTTAGCAGAAAAAATGTTCATATTTTATATATTCAGTCATTGGCTTCTAATATTCGTAAATAAAGTGGTTATTTGGATATTCGAGTGGTTTAGGTAACACAAACCGACATCGGCTAAAGCCAGCAGGTTTATTATTATTTTAATTTTAATTAAATTTATTCATATTAAGAAGTCTTAGTTTACACGATTTCGACTACCAAACTAGACACATACCCATATTATGACATTCTTACCGAGAATTTACACGACGGGTGTTGTATGGGATATTTTTATTTTAAATATCAAGTTATTCGCTGCTTTTCCTACTGCCCACCCTGATTTCGAACTCCGTACACGCCACTGGCGCTGGGATGTACATACTGACGATGGTGATGATGAGTATCACTCTGTTAAAAGTTGTTTAAAATGGCTTTAGCTTTGTTTCTAGACAAGAATTGAATAGCCAGGTACTTCCTACTTCATATCCCCCTCTCCATCCCTTCCGCTTTTCCTTGCGACAGAAACATATACACAGCAACAATACATGTTCTAAATTGCGTTCAATAAATTGATAATATAGAAACATAACTGTAATAGCTTAGTATAATAGCAAGACAGTACAGTAGTGATATCTGAGAACCTCCCAAGGTCAGACAGACACTTTGTTACCATCGAATTAAAAGGAGCTTAGCGCCTTGGTTCTCCGAATCCGTAATACTGAGATTCCGTGTATCTTGTTATTTATGAATATCAAAAGAGAAATTCACTAAAATAACTCAGTAAATGCCTCAGTATCGTTCTGGTGAATAACAACCTTTTTGAATCGAAACATTGTGCGAAATGGATATAGCTTTATTTAGGAACCAGAGATGATTAGCTGCGTACTCCGCACGTACCTTGCTCTTTTATACCTTTTCCCCCCTCACCTTCACAACATACCCCAAGTTCCTTTGCCCCACATTTAGGTTTTTTAATACGAGAATGTTATAATTACCATAATGAAAATACAAAATTGTTTATCATTGTGAAAAACTAATAATAATAAGAGTTAATTTCTATAGCGCAATTTTGTGAAGGTTCACCTAAAGTCCGCTTTACACCAACTAACCTAACCCAATAGAATTGCAAAATAACAGATATATCTGTTATTATAGTATATATACATGCAAATTAAAACTATGATATAATATACTCGTATTCATAAACAGCAGACTCACTTACGTTAATAATTTAGAACACTACTCGTATATAGTAATTTAGAATAAACTAGTGGTATGAATAATCAAATGTTAAGTACGAATATCTAAAGAGCAAGAAAATATACACAAAATAACCTAACTTAATATAATTAGAGAATAACATATATATATATATTACATGGAGGTGAATTAAAACCATAATTTAAAATATTCGCTAGTAGCAGACTCACGTAGATGAACATTTTAGATATTATAATATGACAATTTAGGAGCTAAGGGTGTAAATAATCAAATATAAAATAGGTACAAATATCAAAAGGGCAAGGTAATATTACACACATGTCTATTTTTGCAACTGTTAATACAGGGTGCGGCAGCATAACTTCCTTTTTTCAAAACTCAATAAAACCCATTCTATGAATCAGATTTTTTTTATTTGTTTCTTATAATGTAGGCATATACCTAAAGTTTGTTTTACTCAGTTTTTAAAGATCAAATCAGGTAGTTAACGTCTTGATTCTTGCCAGCATATCAGGCGTTATCTTGACAATTTTTTCCTGGATGTTGTTGGTCTACAAATCTTGTAGGGTCTTTGGACGGTTCACATAAACACGGGATTTCAAAAAATCCCATAGAAAAAATCACATGGGGACAAATCGGGAGAGCAGGCCGGCCACTTCAAATCGCCCCTAATTGAGATGAGGCGCTCTGGGAAGTGTTCCCTCAAAACAGCCATCGATTCTCTTGCAGTGTGTGCCGTTCCACCGTCTAGTTGGAACCAAGTGTCCCCTACGTCCAACTCATCTATCCGTGGGGAAAAAAATCCTGTAACATGTTTACATACCGGTCTGAATTCCCTGGTCACTGTTACTTCATTTTCCTCAAAGAATCAGGGAACAATAATTCTACTTGAGGAAATTGCACACCACACTGTGACGTTAGGTGAATGCAAAAGCCTTTGATGCAATTCTCGAGGATTGTTGTCAGCCCACTAGCGCATGTTTTGTTTGTTGGGTGGGTTGCGATCACAGAACATCCGTTCGAAAAGTAGGCCTCAACGGTAAACGCACGCTCCCCAGTGTTCCAACACATGATGGCGATTAAACTATGTCGGGACAACTTTATAGTTCCGCCTCTCGAACGAGACCACTAGTGCCCCACTACGACATCAACCGACTGAAAGGCGCGCATTAAAAAAAGGAAGTTATGCCGCCGCACCCTGTATATGGTGAAAAAATTCAATAGTACCATTCGAGTCAAGTTTTGTAAAATCACGCTATAACAATACTCAAAAATATAATGTAACTAAAATCATGATTTGCTACCCCTGACACCCAAAATTGTATATAACCCACAGTTAACGAATTAAATGCATCAGTCTGAAGATTCTGGATGTTAGAAATATTTGGGGGAAGCTTATTCTAGCTAAAACAAAAGGTTTTGGAATCGAATTTTTCATATATGGATATCTTTTCTACCCTGTTTTTACCGTGAACTACTTTCTACATATTTTATTACCTCTGTTTCCACCCCCTAGATATTGCAATCCGAGCGTATTTCTTGTCCGTATATCAAAATCAGAACCATTAACAATTGCGTTTTTCTCATTTTGCTTTAATTCCAGTTTTTATCAAAACCATAACTATGGTGCATATCTTTGCTTTAAAAAAATAATCACATTTGTGCGGGAAAGTATTCCATAATGTAACAATGGTTGATAGCTTATAATTTGAATTTGTAAATTAATATCTTTATTACTGATCGACATGCAGAGGACAAAATTTTATGCAAAAGCTGAGCGGCTAGTGACCAATCGCAGTGGTTTTATGTTATCGCATAATCGAGTAAATTTCCTCTTCCAATAAATATGCAAGCCAGTCGTACCCAAACCACCCAGATCATAAGGCAGGGACATTACATAAAATCGACCTCTTAACTCGTGTGAAAAAAATCGTTTAAAAAAACGTTTTAGTTATTTTTTGTGCGCCCCACTGTAGAATTTGGCAGCCACCTCTGGTCGGGAACCCCAAAATATCTGAAAAAAACCCTTTACTCTGTGCAGGAACGGGCGATCCATTTGATAGATTCGCCTATCTTAACAAACGGATTGCAATCTTTGGTGCACAGACGGCAGGTGGAAATGTTGTTCTTGTTCTACCGGTATTTTAATGGAAGATTCTTTGAGGAACTAGAATCATTGATCTCTTTGGCACCGGTGCATAGTCGGAAAACACGCCAAACCCTCGCCCAACATTTGCACACAGTTGACGTTTGTCACATGAGAACGGGTTCTTGTGTTCAACAGCTCGGCTGTGGAATGATCTGCCGGCATCTGTGTTTCCGTCCTCCTACAACATGGGTCTCTTCAAGACCCGAGTTCACTCCTTCCTTTCCTCTAAAAGACCCACCACACAGCATCTCCAAAGATGATATAAGCCTTGGGGGAAATTATTTCCCTCAGAAGCTGCTCTGTGAGTTACTGTAAAAAAAAAAGTATATATTTGCCCTGATGTACTCTAGGTATATTCGGTCATTATTCGGTACTTATCGTATTTTTGCGTCAAAGAAAGACAAAATTCCTATGGTTTACGTTTCAATTGATTTTTATTGCGGTAAGCATATTATAAAACATTCATAAAATAGTAAAAACTAAATTCTCTAACAAGATTCGTAAACATTTTGTAAACGAGCTGAACCTTTTGACTTACTGGTTTGCTTTAATCGGCGGCACGCCTAGACCCCCCTTATTTGGTTTTTTCCCTAGCCTGTTAGGGCATCTTTTCGTTTTATTTACTCTGTGTATTGAACGTTTTGACGGTTTCTTCGTGAAGAGCAGATAAATAGGAATACATGGCACGATCAAGTAAATATTACAAGCCAAGAATCGGTAAAAAGGCAATTATTAAAATTTTATAAATTCAGATTTTTGTTGCAAAACTAGCTGATGTGTAAGTTATGAAGTTGTGAATTCTTGCTTGTCGTTTGGGTGCCATAATTGATTCGACAGCGATAGTAATGCCTTGTGACGACTATTACTATCTCCAAACAAAGAAACATTTTACTTCATTCCAAACTGTTATTTTTTCAATATTTATCTAAATAATAAAGTTCTTAAGTAGCTACTTGTGTTTTTGAAAATATTCTAACCAAACAAACCTTTTTCTTTTGACTATGTAATCTGTGGCAAACCAGAGTGGTTTATCTATGGGCTAACCTATGTAGAACATGGCGAGTTCAGTATTTTTCATACTAATTTTAAAACATTATAGCAACAGTTTTGCATATTGGATATCCTTCAAACTACTTTCTAAACCTTACCGGTACTAATAAGAACAAACTGTGCTATTTTTAGCGAAACTGGTCAAGTAATTTTCGAGAAAATCGAGGATACACAGACAAACACTCATTTTTACATATAGAGATTTACATGTTATTGTAGTGAAAGAACCCGTTTCTAGGTCGGTGTTTTGCAAAATTATCAAAGTCAAACACCTGTCGCTTAAAATTTCACAAAGCATACTGTGCATTGAGTTCGAATATTCACAAATCCTAATTAAAACTCTATCCCAACCCCACCTCCACACTCCCGGGGTGAAAATCTAGCTGTGGGTGCACGCGTGTACTGTACCGAGTTCTGCAGGGACTATAAATAGATGTTGCGTCCCGGGCTCCCGCAGGCTCCGACGGCTCCCGCGCCCCGCCCTTGGCCCGCTGTTACCCTCGTCCTCCACTTCTACCCCTACCGCCCTAGCCTCTCGCGCACCCACCTCCCGCTCTGCCCACCCGCCACGGTACATGGAGCGTTGCGGGCTAATTAAATATGACGCCGTACGGGTAACCAGCGGTGTGGCTAAGAGAAAGTGCTGATAAGTGACGTAATTCTAAATCCGTCAACATTTCAGCAAACATATTATATGCTTATTATGTTTCTAGGTAAAAAAAATGCCTCAATCTATTTAATATTATAAAATAACTAATGTTAATTTAAATTCACGTTTAAAATACTTTTGAAAAATAATTTTGATTCAATTAAAAATGCAATTTTTATTTAATTTTTTCCTTCACTTTTTAACCTAAGATAGAACATAAATTATGTACAACTTTTTTACATGCATTGTTGTTTAGTAAGAAATGGGAACACACATAACCGCTGCCTGCGTGTGGGTAATATGATAAATTTAAGTAAATAGTGGTACCGGAATATTATTTTAAGTATTGCAGCAGCAAGAAAGTACTGTGTTTAATGGAAATTTTGAAAATTTTGTAGAATTTTTTGTTTACAATTAGTAAATTTTGAAGTTACGGTTAATGTAAGCAGAAAGAAATAACAAAGATTTTATAGAAATAATGTTTCAATTAATCTTGTTTGATAGCGGCATGTGCTTGTATTTTTTTTATTATTATTAAAATTCTTTTGTTGGTTTTAATTTCATTCATTTATTAAAATATTTTGTTATCATTATTATTTTTTATTTATTTATAATTTTTTTTTAATTTAATTTTTTATTATTATTTTTTTTTTTAAAGTTGATTATACCGATTCTCCTGATTCCTTTGCTTCCCCCAATTATTTCAATTCCTTAGACACATTTTATCTTCTATATCTTCTAATAATGGTACCAATAATATATATTCATATAGGTCAGCAAACGCCGATTCTGAATATATAACTATTATTAAATACGTAGAATTAATAAATCGTTATTTGAAAGTAAATAAAAAATCATTTCATCAAAATACCGTGTTATGTTGATAATATTGCATTTGAAACCTCTGACATCAGTACGCATTCTGTTTTTGGATTAGTACCGACATTTTTATTTTTCAATTTTGTTTTGTATTTTAAATATATATTTTTTAGTTTTGGCGAAATTTAAACTTAATTCGGGCGACTTTAAGCTCTATAATTGTTGTTCAACATAAACAACTATTATTAATGAAAGAAATAAGAGTATTCATCAGCAAACCAATTACCAATACGGATATTATGATAATGTCAATGCTCAATACTTTTATTGAATGAGACGTGTAAAGCCCGCACAAGAAAAAAAAACTGTAAATATTTAGGCACCGGCACACAGGGACACACAACTATTGTGATTTGCGAATCCTCTTGAGAAACGTGTTTGGTAGTTTCCCAATGGAGATGTCATCGCTCCGAGCGTACTTGATTTATAGTATCAGCCAGTATGGTCGATCGCTCGAGGTGACGTCAGTCGTCGTATGGGCGCGGTTTGCTGCAAATCCGGTGCCGGCATCCAAGGTCGGGCCGGTAACTGCAAGCTCGTGGGTAGACTGGGTGGCTGTTGTGTGAACTCGGGTCATTGCATGTCCGGGGCCGGCATTCGAGGTCGGGCCAGTCGCTGCAAGCTCGGGGTTCACTTGAGGCGACGTCAGTTGTTGTTGGGTGTAGAGACTGTTCTTATCTGGCAGCTGTAAGTCGGTCGAGGCATCCAAGGTGAAGCAGCATCCGGTTAAGGTGTTGTTCGTTCCACGGTGGAGTGGGAATAATGAAACGTACCGCGGGTGTACGGGTTTTATGGGCCGAACGGCGAATATATGGGTAGGTGTTTGTGCAGGATTCAACTTGCAAGTATTGTTGTTATGATGAACTTGTTTACGTCGAGATATGGGCAGGTGTTTACGCAGAGGTCATTCAACTTGCAAATGGTGTTTTATTTACGTTTTTATCTGTTTGAATTGATTCACTCTATAGACACGTTTGATACAATTATATTCTTTGAATTAAAATTTCTAAAAAGGTACATAATTTTATTACTCATATTTAGTTATGGTTTACCGTGAATAAAATATAAAATAATGTACGGTAAAGCTCATCATTTTTTAAGATATAACATTCTAACCCAAAACTGACCAAAACCGACCGGCCATAGATTTCAAGCGTTTTAGCGGGCTAAAAAAACGAAATACGTATACTGGTATTTAAGTTTGAACGAGTTAATTCGTAAAAAAATATACTGGAGTTCCTTATTCCTATTACTATTAGTTCCCTTACTCCTTTTCATTATGACTTAATGGGAACGGCTTCGCTACCTATTTCATACATAACTTAATTTAGGGCTTAAGGCCAAAATACACATCCAAACTGAATGACATATTTTTTAAATTAAAGATTTAGTTAATATCTAGTACGGATGAGAGGTATTTTATTTATTTTTGTTTTAAATTATGAACTATACGCCATGAAAAAAAAAAATCATAATTTTAGAGGTAATTTAGAAAATTATTTTCGGGTTTATCATTGTTTTTAAAAAATTATCATATTTGCTATTTTAATATGATTATTTATTAGTGGTGGGCGAAGCGGCTCGGTTTAGTGATCCGGATCACTAAATCAGCTCTCTTTAAAGACAATCCACATGAAAACTGGACGAAAAAAGTATCGTAAGAGCGTCTTAAGGACGTCTTTAGGAGAGCCAAGGGAGCGAGGGAGAGGACATGGTGAGGGGGAAGCAAACCGTCGTTCAATCGAGCGATTTAGCGATCCGGCTCACCAATCCGAGCCGCTTCGCCCACCACTATTATGTATATAAAAATATAATAACAAAACATAAAAAAAAAACAATTTACGATACCACACTGCTCTTTTAAGCGATGCTTGTGTAGAAGAGCGGAGTGTACATTAGTGGTGAGCGAAACGTTCCTTGAAATGGCTTTATCCATGTTTGGTGACCAGATCCTTTCTCTTCTCATCTCGATTCCCCATTGACTCGCAAAATGCGTTTATCATGTCATTATACCGATTTGTAATTAAAAAATAAGGCCAGGAAAACAATATACACACTTGTTTTAATAAATTAAGTAAATTTCGTGGTTTTAAGCAAAGTAATTTTTTTTTATTTCATTCATATGTCAAACCACAAAGTTACTGTTTTCTTTCAAAATATAAATAATTATTATATTGTTATATTTAGGTTACTAGATTGAGTTGAAACATATTAAAATGCGATTCGCAGCTACATAATAAAGTATATTAATTTTCTAACAATAATTTTTCCTCGCTTACAGAGTGTCTAATATCGTGTAAATAAAACAGTGTGATGGAGAAGTACTGAAGTCGTAAACTGTTTTATTTACCATTTCCTTGTTATATACATACAGTTGAAACTCTCATAACGAGCATAATTCGTTCCAGAATCTTGCTCGTTATGTGAAACACTCGTTAAGCGAAACTAATTTTCCCATATAAATCAACGTAAAACACGATAATGCGTTCCATGCAAAAAACATATTTTTTACATTTATTCAAATAAAAATACATGCTTATAAATTGTTAAAGATCGTAACAACCTGGATAAAAACATTTTTTAAAATCGAAACTAGCTTATTATTTATTAATTTTTGACAAATAATTCGTTTTTTTACTAGAAAGCTGTCTAGAGACATTTGATTTAAGCGACCCTTTAAAATTTGGTGAAAATGTGACACAGCGTTATCATTGAATTAATTTGTAGCACGCATAGCCACCTACTTATTAGGATGATGCTTCTCAATGTACGATGAAACAGTTTCCCATGCTTTCAACATTTCTCTTATTGTACCAGAAGATTGTTGCTCTGCTACTTCCTCTTCCTCCACTAACAAACTCTCCTTCATAACTTCTTGCTGTGAAATACGATCCAACTCCATATGCTCTTCAGTGGTCAGCTCTTGATTGTGCTATTCCACAGGCTCTTCAATATCATTGTTATTCACCTCCAGTCCCATGATATTGGCTAAAAATACAATCTCGTTGACTGTAGACTCTACAGGTACTGTTTCAAATTCACATTCGACAACGCTCTCTGGCCAAAGCTTCTTCCAAACAGAAATGAGGGTCCTCTTGGTTACCCCTTCCCACGCCTTGTCAATCATCTTGAGGCAAGCAACGATGTGAAATTGGTATTTCCAAAACTCTCTGAGAGTGAGACTTGTTCCTTCAGTCACCTCAAAACAAAGCTCGAAAGTAGTATTTGTGTACAGTTTCTTAAAGTTGGAAATAACCTGCTGGTCCATAGGCTGGAGTAACGGAGTGGTGTTGGGAGGCAAAAACTGGATTCTGATGAAATTACACCACCTTCTCGCTTTTCAATGATTTTACGTTTCATTTCTACATTTACTTTTATTCTCTTATTGTGGCTTTTTCTTCGGGTACAAACAAATAATGTCTAAACATAAGTTTAGAAAAATGTGTGATCACATGCGACACTAACGTGCTAACGGTACGAGTGCTAAACACAGACTGACGCAATGACGCGGAAGTCCCGGCTCACAAGTGCGTCATACGTTATGCGACTTTCCCTTTCTGCGTCACTCGTTATGCGAAATGTCGCGCGTTAAGGGAGCAATTTTTTAACTTTTTTTTTTGCACGTTATGCGAATTACTCGTTATGAGAGGTGCTCGTTAAGAGAGGTTCCACTGTATATATAATGCCGTCTTCCTCTTACATATAATGCCTTTCAATTGTTGCCTCCCTCCAATATTTTGTTCCCTTTTTATAGTATATACTATCTCACTCTATTTTTTATGTACTTATATATAAATTAGTATGTGAATAAATTTTCTCAACAAAGCATTAATTGGTAAATTTTTAATTAATGATAAAGATAAAGAAGATGTTTTAGGCCACTCGGGCATTTATTCACTTCAAACCAACGATTGCCTCGCATTTTATGTAGACAAAACGTCGCGTAATGTTAATATACGGGTAGAAGAACACTTAAGATGTCTCAATAATAATGGGTTCTCGTAATTTGATAACCATATCTTAAAAACAGATCACTCATTCAATAAAAATACAGGCACTAGGTTACTGCATAAAAATGAAATAGTCATTAGACTAGATAACTTAGAAGCATTAGAAATAAGGAAAGCCGAAACACTAATAGTAGACTCATTAAAAATCAAAAAAATTTAAATAAAGGTCCGATTCTTAAAATATTCCCAATTAACAAAGTCCACGCCCTTCCCTGTCGGGTACCTGCTTGCCCCCACCTTTAGCCCTTAAGAGGAACGGCTGCGCGGCCTGTTTCATACAAAACTTAATTTTGGATTTGAGGCCAAAATACACATCCAAACTGAAAGATATATTTTTTTAAATTAACGGTTTAGTTAATATCTAGTACGGATGAGAAGTATTTTATTTATTTTTGTTTTACGTTATGAAATATAGGTCATTAAAGGAATTGATTTTTCACGATTTTAGAGGCACCTTCAACGATTATTTTGGGGCTAACGGTGATCTTTAAAAATCTTTAATCTGTTTTTATAATATAGTAAAACATAAGATAAAATTGTTTTTTTTTTAATATTTATTATTATATTGTATAGTTCATAATTTAAAGCAAAAATAAATAAAATACCTTTCATCCGTACTAGATATTAACTAAAGCTTTAATTTTTTTTAAATATGTCATTCAGTTTGGATGTGTATTTTGGCCTCAAATCCTAAATTAAGTTATATATGAAAAAGGTAGCGCAGCCGTTCCCCTTAACTCGCCCATTTTTATCAATCTATAACACACGCGTATCTTAATATTAAATCAAATGTAATAATCTTATTATTAAGTTCTCTTAGTATTTTTAGTTTTTATTATTGTGACAGCTTTTTCGGCGTTTCTGCGGTTAATCCATACGGTGACGATTTATTTATATGATTTGATTTGCTCTCCCCCATTCTAATTTTAACGTTTTTTTTTAAATAATGATTTATTATCGATTTAGTTAATTAAAATTCTGCATTCTGTCAGGTTTTTACATTTATGATGTGTTTCCCCGTATTTAAATGATAAATTTACATTAAATTTAAAAAAAAAAAGAAAAAATAAATTGAGTTCTACGGATTAAATACAAAAACTATTCCTAATTGTATCTTAGTTCATAGTTTAGTAGTATACTGCCCTGAAGAAGCTATGGTAGAAGCGAAACCCGGTTGGCAAAAGTGTATAACAAATAAAAGTGATGTAAGCAAAGTTATTGTTTATTTTTAAACTGTATACAAATGATAATTCTGTATTATTTTTTATTTATTATAATTACCCCGACGAAACTGGTTAGCATTGGAATATAATAATTTCGTGGCTTGTAACAAAGTAATTATTTTTACACTATCTTTAATCGTGCGTATGACAATTCAATAAAACTACTAAAACAAGTTATATCTCTTATCTTCCATATTTTCCACTAAAAATCGTTTTAAAGGCATCAGTCATGATAGTCTTATAAATTGCCCTAGTCAAATTATCTTCCCGGAAACACGGCGACATAGACAAACAAGAATGTTAACCCTGTCGTATTATCTACGCCTCAGAGTCGTGGGATGGAGTTTGCATTCATTGCGGAAAGTGGCGCGAAAATTCAATTAGCAGAGAACAGACTTGAAATAATTGTTTGGGAAATCTTTTGTGCGCGTAGACTGTAAGAGAAACCTCCACAACAGATTGGCACAGATTGGAGCAGAACGGAACAGAACGGTACAGAGCGGCGCAGAACAGAACAGATCGGAACATAATGGGCGGCCAGAGATATCATGTTGTGTGATGTTTACATTTGAGGCTCTGAAAAGAATGTTCACCGACTGTCAGAAGTAACGGAGATAATTAAGAGTACAATGAACTTCTGAGGATTCACAACATAAACCATTATTATGTAACAAAAAACAACTTACGGATATTTTAAAAATCATTATTTATAAAATACAAAATAAGTACTGCTCAGCTAATGGGCTCCTTGCAAGAATAAGGAAATACTGAAGTAATGAATTATCATGGAAGAAAAAATAAAAGGAATTCTGATTATTTAACCGCTTAAGGATCACGCCCGAGTATATTCGGGCGACAATTCGCACACCCGAGATACCTCGGGCAAGCTTTACCTGCAGAAAAGATCACTTCCGAATATACTCAGGTGAAAAGAAATACGATTTATGGTAAGTGGAAGCGAGAACAATTTTGATGGCATACGTAATCTTTTTTTTATTACAATTAATAATAAAATATAATAAATAAAAATCAGCTTTCAGTTTTATTAGGGTCAAAATGGCTTTTATGAAGGATATATTCAATTGCAAGAAAAAAAAAAAATTCTCCGTTTTTCCAATTTTTTATGATTTATGACGTCACTTATCGCCATGGTTTTCATACTGCGAGAATCGCCTTGGTTTCTATGCACTGAGTTGTGTTTGGTGTTCAGATAGTATTCCGTATATGAATGAATCAACGATTATACTATTTTTTGTCAAAAACTCGAATTTCTTCAAGGAAGATATTCGAGCTGTGTGACAGGTGAGTGTAAATACTTTATTATAATATTTTTATCCATGTCGTAAGTCAATAGGTCACTTTTTTTGATATCGAGTTGTAATTATATAAAAATATCATTATTGTACAGTTGTGTTACTATTTTTTAAGATTAAGAAAAAACCTTGCATGGAGTCTATTATATCGAAAATAGATAATAATTTTCATCTACATATCTACATAGTTTCTTAACACTCTTATATACGTTTCTATCTTCTCATTTAAACATCGTTTACATTATTCTTATTTTTTACATTATCAATAACTTTCTTTCTTACAATTCAAGAGTATATTCTGATATTTGATGCAGTAAAAAAATAAATAATGTATCCGCCTAAGTAAATACTAATAAATAAATCAATTAAGTGAATAAGTATTATTTTGTCAAAACCACTATTTAATAAATAAATTTATTAATATTTAGTAACAAATGGTAACCTCATCAGGATTCAAAGTATACTGAGAAAAAATAAATAGATAATCACAAGAGACAAATTGCAATAAAGTTAATTCCAATCTATTCCCGGAACTAGTCATTAATGAACAATATGTGAAGAGAGATGGTAAATATTTTAGTATTATTGTATTTATATTAGAAACTAGAAATTTAATAAAGGTCGTCAAAATCGTCAAAATAAAAACTGTTATTTTAAATATGGATACAAAATAAATTTACTGAATGACTATTTAAAAAAAAAAAATTCTTTAAATTTATATTTAATTTACCAATTACACTTTTTATAATATCTAAAAATTTCTAATTTATCTTACATTATAAACCAGTTGTATCTGTATGTAATTTTTCATGTCTTTGTTTATGTCAAAATAATGGTTTGTTTTCAAAATGTGGTTGGCAAATTAAAAATACTTTTTATTATTCAAACACCTTAGGTGCTCCTCAAATATAGTATTGATATTTCTAGAAGTCTATATAAAATGTTGGAATCATTACAACTTAAATTATAGACCCTCGGTTTGTTTAAAATATAATTATTATCATTGTTATTAGTACGATCATTTAAAAATAATCTTTTTCTCCAAATGCCTGTCAAATATCTGTGGATTAACGTAAGATCCAATAAACTTTTTGTTCAATATAATATCTATTAATTTCATATAATAACCGTTGTGTTGATTGTTTGCATTGTTGATTGGAAATTGTTTAATGATATTTAATTATTTTTAGATAAGGGAACATTAACTAGACTACTGAGCATGGAATGAAAAGCTGATTATTTTTGACAAAACGGAAGACTAGAGGCATTCATAATAAAAATAGTAATATTCGATTTTTATTTTTTTATTGTATAATATTAATTACATACAATGAGAACTTGTACACTTCAGAAAAACTTCAAGAAATTTTAGTATTAGAGTTAAGGAACACCTAAGGTGTTTAAATAATAATTATTATTCTGAATTTTGCCAATCATGTTTTGAAAACAAATCATTATTTTGATATAATTAAAGGTTTAAAAAAAATCATACAAAAACGATCGGTTTACAATAAAAAAAAATTAATTTTAGAATTCAGAAAAAGTGTTAATAGTCAAGTAAATATAATAAATAATGAAATATGTATTTATTTTTAAATAGCTATCTCTTGAATTTATTTTCATATTAATATTAATAATAATAATTTCCTTTCAATTCGTAATAAAAAAATTGTTAGTCAATGTTTTACATAATTTTTTTACTTTAATATATTTTTTATTACGTTTATAATTTGTCAATTTTTACATTAAAGTATTCTATGTTTATCTTTTGTCAATGCTTGACATTATTATTTTTTAGTATTCTGTATATTCCTGATGAGGAAAGCATCGCTTTCGAAAAATGTTGATATGTATATATTAATAAATTGGTGATTACAAAGTAATTTTTAATTAATTTATTAATAATTACGCCACAAAATGAATACCAATCTTTTGAAGAAATCATAAATAAATAAATATTTTTTTTATTAAAAACTTCCCCACTTTACTTCTGAATCAGTATACTCGTATTTTAAAACATTAAGTTTATGCTGAAGAAGCGTACAATTGTAAGGGTTTTGAACTCTAGATGAAAATGGAAGACTTGAAGTTAAAAGAATACTTGGCCGCAATTGCTTTCCTCAGAATAAAGGTATTTGTGAAACAACTGTTCATAAAAACGAAAACAAAAAGTCAGTTTCATTTTCATTTTGGGAAAAGGGAAAAGTTTTAATTTAAACACTGTAACTTTGTACATAAAACATTATGTACACAATACGTTAACCGGTTTCGCCTCGAGAGTGCTTTCGTCAAGGCTGATATGAAAAAAAATGACTTTATTTTATAATAATACTTAAATGTAACAAGTAATTTCAATAATCAAAATCCTGTTTAAATCTAACGACACCATACAAACACCCGCTTGTACCTAGATTAAATGAAGTTAGTAATAGATACGCAGATGTAGCGGATCTATTTAACTGCACGGAAGGCAGTACAAGAAGGCTATACTATCATGCCTTTTCAATAAATATTAATATAACTTAACTTTACTATGTGTTTTATATGTACGCATATCTTTTACTTTTATATCCTTCATGAACTTTTATTCTTTATATAATCTCTGATTGTACGGCCTAATGCCACATTTAATAGTTACATATTTAAATTATTTGTGATATATTCTTTTGCTTGTATTTATACCGTTGATATTAAATAAAGAGATTCAATTTTTAAACTATAACGCGAATGACCAAACTCTCGTAAAATTATTATGAAATCTAAGATTCAAACAAAGATAAATTGGCAATCATCGAAAATCAGAATCAAATATAGGTTTCTACCGACTCGATTAGTTATTGGTATTCGAAGACAGGGTTGGCGCAAGGAATAAGGACTGTGTAGTATATATCATAAACGTATACAGTGGCATGCACATAGTTTTTTAATCAGGGTAGACAGTAGAGAAAATGGTGTGGTAAGTTGTTGCTAAGAATGGCTAAGCTACTGGCTACAACCGATATAGGTTTCGATTACCTGTCATATCAAATATTCGAATAACCGCTTCATTTATGCATATCACAAGCCAATTACTGGATACATAAAATTGCACGAAAGAAAGCCAATGAAATATCTGAAAAATATTCCGTTAGTAAAGTTGTACTAATTAATAGAGATACCGATAGATGGCACTAATTGCTAGATTTGTGATTTGTATCAAAAGGCAAGGCCTTTTTCGTCACTAACAGAACCGAGTCCGCTGTTGAACGTGCATTACGCATAGGTGGACTATTTTTTTAGAATATAGTGAATATTTTAATACAATATATGCGTCATTTTGCAAATTTAGTTCCCACTTTTTTTCTAATTTTCACGCGCATTACAGAAAGTGCCGATTGATTTCTTGCAATAACTTCATAATTTTGATTTTTTTTTTTATGTGAGTAAGCAAAGGAATGGCGCGTTCTTATCGTATATCCTTATGCATAGTTGGTAGGATGATAACTATACCTGTTATTTATTTCTGTTTATTTTTTTAAAAACACTATTCAAAACGAACATTCATTATTGTATTTCTATTTAACAAATATGTAATACTAGCTGATCTGTTTATTTATACCCGGATCTGCTAGAATTTTTTTTTGGAATAAAGTTATGAAACTGTGAATTCTTACTTGTCGTTTGGGTGCCGTAATAGATTTGACAGGGATCTACTATCTCTAAACAAAGAAACAAAAAAACTTTTTTTTTGTTATTTCGAAAAAAAAAATTCCAACATATATAAATAAAAAAGTTTTAAATAGGTACCTACTTGTGTTTTCCACTTTGAAAATATTATACCCAAACAAACCTTATTCTTTTGAATATGTAATCTGTGGCTAACCAGAGTGGGCTAATCTAAATAAAAAAGGGCGGGTTCAATGTTTTTCATACTAATTTTAAAACGTTATAGCAATAGTTTTAAATATTGGATTCCATTTAACTCTCTAAATCATTCCGGAATTAATAAGGACAAACCGTGCTAAAACGGTAGAGTAATTTTCGAGAAAATCGAGGACAGACAGACAGACAGACAATCATTCATTATAAATATAGAGATGTACCTATAAACAATCTCAATTTATAATGCAAATGGAATTGCAATTCCCAGAATGAGTTTTTTATAAATTGGTTTCATTGTTTTTGAAATGTAATAATTGCAGTTCAAATGAATTTTAAAAACATCCAAACCTCAGTAGGAGCTGAAAAAACCCATTTTTTTACTGGCAGTTAACTCGTAAAACGTCTTTATCTGCCTCACATTAATAATGATTATAGGAAGTTAACGCTTTAAAAACGTTCAATTTGTCTTCGTTATATTGATTTCACTTGGGTCAAGTGCCCTTAAAGGTAACAGTAATTATTCCCAAAAGGGAAATTCTATGTTTATCTTGCCTGAGGGGTACTTGAGTAAAGGGCTCTAGAAAAATTTTGGAAATGTTCCAAAAGGGTTTTCGCAACATAAGCGCTGGAAAGGCCTGCTGTGTTTAATATTTTCTTTTTAAAAAAATATTTAAACACAAATTTATAAAATTGGCTATGTTATTTTATATTATTATTTTTTTTTATTTGGAAATCCAAGAGTTTAAAAAAAACTATTATGTATGGAAAATATATTTCAAAAAATGAACTAATAACAGGTTTTCACTTAAGTATTTAAATTATCCAATAAAAAAATAAAAGTTACAAGGTTAGCCCATGAGATTAGGATGATGGGAGGGAGGGAAAGGGAAAGTATCTAGTCTGTGTAGAGTAATATGTATTGTTTGAATGGTATTTATTGCAAGCGTTTAAAATTATATTTCACATTTAATGTATGCGAGTTTACTTTTAACCAGTTTTCAAATACAGCCAAGCCATGCTCTGCCTCTTTGAAGGCATAATATTCATATTGATTTTTACCAAAATACGTTACATATTAAAAATATTGGAAAACATGTGATGACATGCAAATACCGAGAAATAATTATTATGTTGGAACAACACATATGAGGGTGTCAAATAAAAAAATGTGAAGACATGGAAATACCGAGCAATAATTATTATGTTTGAACAACACATATGAGGGTGTCAAACAAAAAAATGTGAAGACATGGAAATACCGAGCAATAATTATTATGTTTGAACACACATATGAGGGTGTCAAACAAAAAATGTGAAGACATGGAAATACCGAGCAATAATTATTATGTTGGAGGGTGTCAAACAACATGGAAATACCGAGCAATAATTATTATGAGAGGGTGTCAAACAAAAAATGTGAAGACATGGAAATACCGAGAGCAATAATTATTATGTTGGAACAACACATATGAGGGTGTCAAACAAAAAATGTGAAGACAAAAATAATTATTATGTTGGAACAACACATATGAGGGTGTCAAACAAAAAATGTGAAGACATGGAAATACCGAGCAATAATTATTATGTTTGAACAACACATATGAGGGTGTCAAACAAAAAAATGTGAAGACATGGAAATACCGAGCAATAATTATTATGTTTGAACACATATGAGGGTGTCAAACAAAAAATGTGAAGACATGGAAATACCGAGCAATAATTATTATGTTTGAACACATATGAGGGTGTCAAACAAAAAATGTGAAGACATGGAAATACCGAGCAATAATTATTATGTTGGAACAACACATATGAGGGTGTCAAACAAAAAATGTGAAGACATGGAAATACCGAGCAATAATTATTATGTTGGAACAACACATACTCGTATGAGGGTGTCAAACAAAAAAAATGTGTAGACATGGAAATACCGAGCAATAATTATTATGTTTAAACAACACATATGAGGGTGTCAAACAAAAAAATGTGAAGACATGGAAATACCGAGCAATAATTATTATGTTTGAACAACACATATGAGGGTGTCAAACAAAAAAAAAAATGTGAAGACATGGAAATACCGAGCAATAATTATTATGTTTGAACAACACATATGAGGGTGTCAAACAAAAAAATGTGAAGACATGGAAATACCGAGCAATAATTATTATGTTTGAACACATATGAGGGTGTCAAACAAAAAATGTGAAGACATGGAAATACCGAGCAATAATTATTATGTTGGAACAACACATACTCGTATGAGGGTGTCAAACAAAAAAAATGTGTAGACATGGAAATACCGAGCAATAATTATTATGTTGGAACAACACATTTAGGGATGTCAAACAAAAGAATGTGAAGACATGGAAATACCGATCAATAATTATTATGTTGGAACAACACATATGAGGGTGTCAAAGAAAAAAATGACTAAAGCATAAAATTTCGGTTGTAAGACAACAGGAGGTAATTTTAGAATTACACGTTTTTGAGAAGGATGTTAGGGTAAAACAAAAAGGAACTCATTTTTATTATAAATAATGACGTTCAAACATAAATACCAGTACATTTCGTTTTTTTTTCGAAAGTTAGTTTTCACAGTTAAAATAATTTTCAATTGTTCAAAGCCCGCCAAAACGCCCCAAATCAATTTGTGATCAGTTTTGAGGTTAGAATGTTAAATGTCATAACATGGATGAGCTTTACGAGTATTTAGTATTAATATAATCATAATATCCGTATTGATAATTGGCTTGCTCTTGAATACTATAATTCATTTTACTGAAAATAGTTTTTTTTACATTGAACAACAATTATAGAGGTTAAGGTCACCCAAATTAATTTTAAATTTTCCCGAAACTAAATAAACATATTTAAAACGCAAAAAACTGAAAAATGTCCATACTATTAATTTTTTTTTTTAAATGTTCCAGATGCAATGGTAACAATATAACAAGGTGTTTTGATGATATGATTTTTTATTCACTTTTAAATAACGATTTATAAATTCTACGTATAATTGTATATAATAAAAGTTATATATTCAGAATCGGCGTTTGCTGATCTATATGAATACATATTATTAAAGCCATTATATTTTTCACTGGAGTTTGTTATTCACAGAGAGTTTGAAGGATATGGATTATTAAATGATAATTTTATTGGCTAATTGAAGAATCGTTTTACTGAGCAGTTAAATTCTGGGCTTTAGGAAGTGTGTATTATGTAGAATAAAATACATTTGTATTCGTTTCATGTGAATAAATCAGCCATTTTTGACGTGTTGCGATATAGGTATTAGATAATACTTCGTGATGTTAAAATGCTATAAAATTGTGAAATACGTCATGATACATATTTCTGTCTTAAAAAGCGTTAAAAATTCCACCGGTTTCTGCAAAGATGCCATTAAAATGCAGATTTAATAAATGTCCTTTTGAATTTAAAAACGCCTTTCCAAATAAAAATTTTATTTTAATTTTATCAAGAATTCATTTCGTTCCATCACAGTTTGTTTTATTAAAAGATTCCATGAAACGCTTTGAATAAAAAAATATTTGGAATTCTTTTAACTTTTATCAAATTTCGTTGTCAAAAACATAATTAGCTTTGGCAAATTTGTCTCCCGGGCTACTCGAAGGCGATCACTTTATTTATTAAAGTGAGTAGAAAGTTAATACTCCGAGTTAATAATATTATTTGTTCACTTTCCACAGTAGACTTGTTCCGAAAATGATGTAACGAGAAATAATCTCAAGGTCTTAAAAATAACTGCGTTTTGTCGAAGAAATTCATTTCGATTCCGATTCGAGGTCTTTGTATGGAAATAATTTTAGTTTATTGTTCCTATTACACTTTGAATCGTTTTACGCAATGCCGCATTTTTATACTGCCGTTTGCCAGGGGCTAAGGTATAGCTGCCTTTTGTAGGGCGGAACCGCCCACGGAAGAGAAGCCTTAAGCTACAAAGCAGATTTTACTAATTATAAAAAGTGGCATATTTAAGTTTTATTAATTTATTTATTTTCGCACACAAGGTTGCTTAGATAAAATAATAAGGATAATGTTTTATTATCTTCTTTTTTATAACAAAATAACAAATAATGATATCCTCACTGGGATTTCCCGTGCTGAGGATTTCATTTACAAAATATTAAATTACAAAATATCATATTAAATTGATGTTATTGATGTATAAATAATTATAAGGTGATGTGTTTTCAGTGCAGTTGAGTGGTTTTGTGTTAACACCATTAATCATTTGGTGTTAATATATTTTAGGAAAGGGGAAATTGAGGGAAAATAATAAGTGAATCAGTATTTTGGAGAGAACTGTGTAAAACGAAGGAGGAAACAATATAGTGAATAATTCGATCTAAAGCTTGGAGGAAGTGAACCGGAAATATTAAAAAAAGGTTTTCTTTATTGCGAAAGCTGTTTCGGGATTCACAGCCATTTTTAAACTATAGTTAGGCCACTTTGAGACGACTTACTTGTATGATTTTATTTGCCCCAACCAATTTTTATTATCATCGTGTTTGAAATGATTTATCAATATTTTATGTGAAAATCAATTTACTCCGGAAATAATTGTGATAATTAAAAATCCCTTTTCTGTGAGGCACTTATAGTTGAAATCGGTTGTCTCAGCTTTTAATGGTGGCAGATTTTTTTGAATTGTTTTATAAAGACGTGAGTGCTATTAAGCAACGAATTTAAATGTGTGTGGTAAATTCCAGAATTATTTAAATTTTTTTTATTATTTGTTAACGTTATATAAGGATCGTTAATTCTATTGCTTATATCTAGTTACTCCAGTAAAATGAATTTGGGAAGATTTATTTCTATATGTGAGGGTTTAGGCTCGTTGTTGTCAAGCGGGACGTGATTATTCACTAAGATTTGTTCTGCGAATTTTGAAAAAGAGTTTTATTATTATAGCTTTGTACTCGTATATGTTCTTTTAATATAGTTGAGAAAGCCCTTCCCATCTATCTGATTTACTCGTAGATGCCGTCACAGTGAGCATGATCACATTTTAATTCATATATGTCATTATGATTAAGTTTAGGAATTCGATTTTTTGGGATCACGTTCATAAAATTTTTGAATGATAGATTGTCATGCGGTCTTCGTATATAAAATAAATACTACGCGTTGTTGCCAAAGAAAGCTGTTAAAAAATAATTCCTTTACATCAAGCATAACATCATTACGAAATATCAATAATATACAAATCTTACTGTAGAGATAATCGATAGTAGTGTGTTGTGGACGTGTCCAAGTGCCCGCAGTAAGCTGACTTTTCCATATTTTTTGGAGAAATTGATCAACCACTTTCAAATATCGAAATAAGGAACTCCAGTGAAAAATATAATGACTTTTAAAATATATATTCATATAGATCAGCAAACGCCGATTCTGAATATATAACTTTAATTATATATAAAAATCAATGTTAGTTTGAGTTCGATGTTCTCAAAAATCACCTAACCGATTTCGCTGAAAATAGCACAGTTTGTTTTTATTAGTACCAGGAAGGTTTAAAGAGTAGTTTGAATGAAATCCAATATGTAAAACTGTTGCTATAACGTTTTAAAATTAGTATAAAAAACATTGAACCCTCATGTTTTATTTAGGTTAGCCCATAGATATATCACTCTGGTTAGCCACAAATTGCATATTTAAAAGTTGTTTTTGTGTAGAATATTTTCAAAATGAAAATCACGAGTAGGTACCTACTTAAGAACTTTATGATTTAGCTATATTTTGAAAAAATAAACGTTTGGAATGAAATAAAGTATTCAAATGATTGTTTCATTATTTGGAGATAGTTAATTTCACTATCAAATCAATTATGGCAGCCTAATGACAAGCAAGAATTCATAATTTCTGTTATGTAATGAAAGGATGGCCCTGAGATGAGTTCTAGTTACTTGTCTTAACAAATAACCTGGGCAAGCAATCGCATCATTTCCTTCCATAATTAACCAATCAGGCAATTCTAGCACCCAAATTAAACCAATCAGTTCATAAATTAACAAAGCAGGAGCAAGCGACGCTAGCGCCTCGGCAGCTTAGCGGCCGCTCCTTGCTGCCCTTGAAACTCACTTACCGCCTGGAGCTCAAGGAGTCAACTGCGTCTCTGAAAAGAGGCGGCCATTTTGTGTTACTAGTTTTTTACGGCCAAGTAATATGCATGCGGATTGAAGCCCGAATCTAGACATGCCACTTGCTGCCAAAGCACTCAACATGGTGCCTTACCAATTAAAAATCAATTAAATTCAGTGCAGAGATGTCCAGCCCTGGCGTCATTGCTAACAAACTCCTGCCGCCCGACCAGATCACCCCATGTAAGCTGATTTTGCTTCTCCCTCTAATGTGTTGTTCAAGCCCTTGTTACATTTGCATTACCCGGTTAGAGATTTGAATCAGACAGAGAGAAATTTACTTTAAAACTACTCGATTGTTCTTAACCTACAATGTTTGTCTGACCTTACAATAAACTCTGAGTATGAAAGCACTTCACTGTACTCATTTAACGTAGAGTTAGAAACACCCTCAACCCAATTATAAGATTGCGATCGATCCACGACCCTGAACGATGAGAAGATAATGCCCCTGCCGATCTGAGCTAAGCTAATGTCCGGAGCAGACTTCACATCTAAGAGGCTATCTCCAGGGTAAGTCCTGCCGATGTAATTGTCTCCCATAACTTCCCCTTGTAACCTAACCTTCCCCATCCCCATGGCTCTTCCTCCTTTTTATAACACTGGCTTTCCAAGTTAGGGGCTTTCTTCCAACCTAACCTTCCCCATCCCCATCCCTTTTCCTCCTTTTTATAACACTGTCACCCAACGTGGCTTTCCTCCTTTTTATAACACTTCATAACTTTATTTAAAAAAAAAATCCCGAGCAAGGCCGGGTACACATCAGCTAGTTATGTATATACGTATAATTTATAAATCGTTATTTAAAAATGAATAAAAAACCAGCTCATTAAAACACCGTGTTATGTTGATATCATTATATTTGAAACATCTGACGTCACCGGAGCATTCTGTTTTTGGATTAGAATAAAAAAAAAATTTTCGATTTTGTTGTGCATTTTTTAGATTTGGAAAAATTTTAACTTGATTTGGCTACCTTTAAACTCTTTAATTGTTTTTCAATATAACCAACTATTATTCATGAAATAAATTAGAGTATTCATGATCAAACCAATTATCAATACGGATATTATGATAATGTTTATGGTCAATGCTATTATTATTCTGCGAGTCAAAGTTTCTAAAAAGGTATATAATTTTATCACTTATGTTTAGTTATGGTGTACAATGAATAAAATATACAATTATGTAAGGTAAAGCTCATCCTAGTTTTGACATTTGACATTCTTACTTCAAAATCAATCAAAACCGACTGGTCATAGATTTGAAGCATTTTTCCGGCCTTTGAAAAATTGGAACTTTGAAAATTATTTTAATTGTGAAAACTAACGTTAGAAAAAAAAACGAAATATACTGGTATTTAAGTTTAAATGTCATTATTGATAAACAAAAATTGGACTGGAATTCATTATTCTTTCTTGAACAAAAAATGAATTTCCTTAGCCAATCTGGAACCCAGATGTCAAAACATTCTAAATATGTAAACTGGCAATCGTTAAACTCTTTCAAATTGGTATAGGTCACACTTCTAGATGTTATCTGTTCTGTTACATATGTAGATGCATAAAGATATAGTGAAGTGTGTCCGCAAGTGATTCCCAGTGAGTGCACTACCTCAAGTATCCACATCAGCCCAGCACGCCTCCCCTGAGTAAGTGATCCATCGCCACTAGCGATATTCTCGGAATACATGATTCGGGTCCCCGCTCCGTACGGAGGACTACCTTCTGGCATACGAGGTTCTTTGTTTGTGACTGAATGCCCAATTTCTGCTGGCTTTGATAATTACTTGTATGTTACGGTACGGCAGATACTATGTGGGCCGGTACGCAGAAGTCAAGGAGGATTGAATGCTGCGGTTTCAAAGAGGCCTGACTATAACAGAACTGTCTGAGATGTATTTAGATAATACATTCCAATTAATTTCAAATCATTAAATTATTGCTTCAACAATTGATTAGGGTGATTACAGAGTTGTAGATAGTCTCAATATTGTCCTGTGAGAGACCATTCCGAATCGATAAGTTGCTTGAAATAGCTCTAGTCATGTCTGTGACCAGATTTGAATAGCTGTGTACCCCAACTTTCTCTTCCCCATCATATTCCCTTCCCCCCCTATTGTGGATGTCATAACTAAGGATCATTCCGAGCAATTAATTGTTCATGGTCATAAAAAAAGTACATTTAAAAAAGTAGAGAAATTATTTAAAAATTACTTTGTAAACATCACTTTATTAATATCATATCGTTGCTGCATTCATAATATAGCTTATGTGCCATTTCGTACATTCTGAGATGATCGAGAAAAACTGCTTTAAAAAAAAATTGCAGACTAGATTTGAAAAAATATTTTTTATAATTATTAGGCAAGCTTTCCAGCTAAACAAATCTATTATTTTTATCAAATCTAGTATTTGCAATTATTTTTTAAAGCAGTTTTTCTCGATCTTCTCAGAATATACGAAACGGTACATAAGCTATATTATATATGCAGCGACGATATATAATATACCTTATGTGACGATCAACATGTTTCAGAAACGCAGTTTTTCTCATCGGGAAAATATAGAATGCAATATAAATAGTAATCTATATTATTATTTTTATAAACAATAATTATTAATCTAAAACACTCATCCAAATTGAAAAAAACCTTCCGAGCAAAGATAAATGTCGCCGGCAGGACTCGAACCCTTTGCGCTATGAACAAAAATCTTGTCTTAAGTTTTTAAGAACTTTAGTTTATCAATTAATAGTAATCTATATGTTCCTGATGAGGAAAGCGTCGCTTTCGAAACATGTTGATAGACAGTATAAGTGGTGATTACAAAGTAATTTTTAATTTATTTATTAATAATGACGCCACAAAATGAATACCAATCCCTTGAAGAAATTATAAATATGTAAGAATTTGGTTTATCCACTTTTTGTTACATTATATATAACTTATTATCCATGAGTTACACACTATACTCAACATACTAAGAAGGAGAACCCATATATTTAATGTGTTCAATTGTGGCATCTCTGAATCCTACTGTTCAGAGACCATTAGCATATTTAGGTACGCAGTTGTAAATTTAGGTAATACTTGCAGAACTTAATAAAAACATTATAATTTTTGATTAATTTAAAAGAAAAAAAAATATGAATAGTAAGTGGAGTTATACGAATTAAATATAAAACAATTATTATAGGTACATACGTTAAAATCAATTTTCCATGAAACGCATCCTCTCAACGTCAGCTGTCTCAATTTAATATGGAAATATAATAAATATGCTCCAAGGTATTGATATAGGTGATATATATAGTGATACATATCTCAATCCTATTAATATAACTGAATAATATTATCTTTTATTTAGCACTTGATTTTAAACGCATTTTTTCCCGATAGCATCAAACCTATCAAACACATATACATAATATTAATTCATTTATTTTTCATTGTTTACTCTTTAATATTTGTTTTTCTCATCTCTTCATAAGTACTTAACTATTATACAATACTCAAATTATCTTGTATATGTAAACGATTACTCTATACTTTTTTTCTTATCTCTTTGAACTTCATTTTGATTCTATATTCATTATTATACTCTGATCAAATTATCTGATATACACAATTGTTTTTTTCTATAACATTATTCACATCTCTTTATACTTTATTATAATACTTTTTTCTACCCTAACTATTTCGATTTTACCATACTATGTCGATACTAGCTTTCTTCCCTTCTATTTTTGTATAATGGCACTTGATATGAACTAAACTTGTCAATTTGACTGTCCTAAAACGGGATTTGTTCCTAATTGGGCAGTCAAAGCTTTCTTAAATATTTTTGTTACATAATGTGTGATTCAAATAAACAAAAGTTATTATTATTATTATTTTAAAAGGGCCATTTATAATAAACTAGGTTTTGCCTATTGCAGTCCTGCAATTTGTTTTGAGTAGTTGTGTATGTGTGTTTAAATGTGGATGAAGCAAGGAGTGTGTGTGTTGCAAATAATTTTTAAAACGAATGTTTGGTAAAATATTTATACTCACCCTCCTACCCCTCCTCCAACTCATATCCCTACTCACCGCCTGCTCCTGCTCCTGCTAGCTATCTCTTACGCCACCAACCTGCCCTCTCCTACTCCTACTCCCACTCCTACTCCTACTCCTACTCCTACTCCTACTCCCACTCCTACTCCTACTCCTACTCCTACTCCTACTCCTACTCCTACTCCTACTCCTACTCCTACACCTACCCTACCCCTACCCTACATCTACCCTACATCTATCCTACATCTACCCGACATCTACCCTACATCTACCCTAGTGCTTCTTAATAGTTCTAGTGCTAGTAGTGACACATCTGAAAATTTGACATTTACGTTAATAATTTCATTCTTTCATTTCCCCGAAATTTAGGCAAATTCGTAAATTGCTTACCTAAATAAGTATGGACTTCGATGATTCATGGAGCCATGAGGAATGTCGATGATATCAATTGATAAGGGGTGATATTCAATATAAAACAGTTTGATAGGTATAATGGGGGTTTTTAAGTTCCAACTCGAGTACATAGTTTGTTTTCAAATGTTAGACTTAATCAAAAATTATCTCGTAAATTAAATACCCGTAAAAATAAACAGCGGGCGTTAAAATTTTGAACCATCGCAATGACAGTTAGAGCTACCTACGAGTATGTACCGGGCGTTGCAAATTGATAATAATATTATTTTTAATAAATGAATTAAAAAGAATTTCATTATCAATACTTACTTAAAACATAAAATACTTACTTAATTCTATATACTCGTATTCCTAATGAGAAAAGCATCGCTTCCGAAATATGTTGATATGTATATATTAATAAAGTAGTGAATACCAATCTTTTGAAGATATTCTTTTTTTTTAAATAGTCAACAAGGGACATTTAAATATTTAAAAGTAATGTGAATATTGCAAGCAATAAACGATTATACGTGCATTTTCAAACAAGGGTCTCGTATATTTATAATATTTTTTCATCATTCGTGTATTGACTGGCGGCGAGCGATAATTTGAAGATTTTATAGAATAAAACAATAGTTATGGTTTTCTGCGGATTCAAACGTTGTAAAAATAGAGGTGGTAAAGAGAATAATCAAAACTATCTTGATACATTTCACAGATAAGCCTTTTTTACTGTATTTCACTTATTCAATTATATCATACTTTATTAGTTTTAGTGATCGCAGCCATCCACGAACTGTCCACGTTTCTTTCAGGTGATTTTGACGGCTGTAAGCAAATGTAAAAAGGTAAAACTAAATACTCCAACCAAATATTCGGTTTTTGCAAATAAGCCGAACCTTTTTCTTATTTACTGTTTTGCTTTTGGAATTTTGGGTTAGATTGGAATCTGTTCCACAGCTATGGAAAAAATTCCCATAAATTCAGCACAATTGTAAAAAGCAACCGTTAATCATTAGCAGATATGCTTTTCGAAGAGTAAGTACTAATTCTTTGCAATGCAATGAAAAATGCCCCGGGACTGTCGGGATGAATTTATTCACAAATTGAATGACAACGACCTGCCTAAGCTCGCCCCCTTATTTTGGTTACATCCCCCTGCGTGTTAGGGTATCTCTATGTATTATTTGAGCTGTGGTTTTCCCTATTATGACCGAAAGGTTCGCTCGTTAACTGTGACGATGGCCGATGATCGCATACACGTAAAGAGCGATGGCTTTCACGCTGTTGTTGTTGGTACAGCTGAGCACGGCACACCGGCCGTAAAAACGGTCCCCGGTCGATTAGGCGTTATTGCCCCCTTCGCAATGGGTGGAAGGTAAACAGACAAGATGGCAGGGTAGGTGCAATATAAACGAATATTGTCGAATGCGACGGTAGAAAATGCTATCAAAATATAGTATAACATTATAGATTTTATTGCATTATTATCAATCCACATTCAATTATTTTATGTCTTATATTTTGAAATAATGCTATTATTTTAAAATAAGACTTTCTGATTTACAAAAATAAACATATTTATGCGATACCACAGAAAAGATAGGTAGGATGAGGGGTACCTGACTATTCATATCTGGTCACCAAACACGGCTAAAGCCATTTCAAGCAAGGTTTCGATTCTGAATGGTGGTCTTTCCACGTGGCGCATATATACTACGTATTATTACATGATTGCCGTCCCGTAATTTTTAACGGTACATGCTTCTATATCTAAGAACTGTTAATATCATCGTGAATTATTTCCCGTATATATTTTTGCGTGCTACCTTTTTATCATGACTACAAGATTCTACCGAATTTATTTGTAATGTTTAGATAGTGTCTCGGATATACCTATCAATAATATATGGAATAAAAAATATATTTCAATGAGGTTCACATTTCAATAAATTATTCCAAAATTGAATAATATTAATATGTATTCTAACTTCGGGAAATATTGTGAGGTTGAAGAAAATGCGGTAGAGGAGAGAGTAGGAGAAAGGTTATGAAGAATTCCATTCCGATTAAGTAACTAAACTAAATAAAGCTAAAGTTATAACAAATAATATTTCTGGTACCTTGAACAGAATCGTCCACCTTGCCACAAATTTCTGTTTTAAATCATTATTAGAAAACTAATTAAAATTATCCCTCGCCGGGTTGTTAAGAACCCAATGATGGGCTGGTTCTTAAATTATCATTATCTACCTTTAAATATTTACAATTGATTTCCTCAAATATGCAGGGGTAAAATTAAAAGGGTAAGAAAGACTTACCCCTGATCCTTATTTCTCCACCAGTCTCTTCTTCGGCTGTCAATGCACTGAGCACATAAATAAAATAATAATAATAGTTACACATAAAAAACAGACGATATTTTGCGACGTGATCGCAATCTGATAGATTGTGGTGAATTACAAAGGCAATACGAATATTGCAGCGGGTTGCGGGTGCGAATTAACAACGAATGAACAAAATCATAGCGGACAATGATGCGTGTAAAGTCGATGGACTAGGTATGGATTACAATTGGGTAGGTTTATAAGGATGCATATTATCGCGCAAATCAATTTTAAGGCTACCCCAGTTTAATCATTACCGGCGCAACCACCCAAGGCCTTTGAGCTAAGTGCCAAAACCACTATGCAATGGATGTCGCAATTTATCAGGAAGCTTTGAGCAATGTTGACATTTTATATAATCACGTGGTTGGGCATCACAAAACAATTGTGATTCAAATCTTTAGCGTTATGGCAAAAGCTGATTTGTCAATTTTTTTGACAAATTCGCTTTATTCTAACATTTTATGGAGAGAAGTCCTTGGAATGTTGTAGAAAAATATCACATGAAATAATGAAATTGGCAAAAGGGGACTTGAATGGCAAAACCATAACAGATAAAGTCGGTATATATAATTTATATATTATTGATGTCGTTTTAACGATATATCTATATATTACAGCGCACTTGAAGTGATTTTTCACAAAAACGGCGCTATACAAGTAATCCAATTATTTTTATTATTATTATAATATAGATATAGATATATATATATAACATACTACAGGAAGAGGTGATTATATATATATAATATAGATATATCGTTAAAATATATATCTTTAACCTATCATTATCGAAGTAATAAGTACGACCACAAATTGACACACGAGTATAAGATGTATCGAGAACATTTCCTGTCCCGATTCTATCTTCCTCTTCCTCTCGCACCTTCCTTCTTATTTTGTTTTTTCTAATAAATCATTTGTACTTAACCACTGTTAGCACAATAAACATTGTTGGCTTACCTTTTGTAAAACTTCCTTTGTATATATATTTGTATTTAAAGCTGTATGCTTCTAACAAATAAATAAATAAATAAATTATACGAGAGAAGGAACTACGCATGTGCAGGAAAAACGCGATAAGTCACAAACCTCACAAAATCTAGATTGATCCCATAACCGGTTCAAAAGTGCAATACTTGTCTTCATTCTTAGATCTTTTGAGCATATATATAGCTGAAAGAATATGGAAAACGTCTTTTGATTTTGATTTTTCATCAATGATTAAATATTCAAAAAAACATGGTTATCGAACGTATCAACTTTTCCCGTAACGCCACACAAATTAAATAATGAATAACTGTATTCTAGTAAAAAAGTGATATAATTTCTTCGAAAGACTTTGTGGCATCATTATTAATAAAATAATTAAAAATTACTTTGTAATCACCACTCTATTAATATGTACATACGAACATGTTTTCGTTTCCTCATCAGGAATATACAGAATACTAAAAAATAATAATGTCAAGTATAAATGTCAAGGATAAACATAGAACACAATAATGTAAGAATTAACAGATTATAAGCATAAAAAAATTTGATTAAAGTAGGTAAGTAATTATTCATTGATTAAAATTACAATAATTACGAAAAATTAAACACCAATGTAAAACTAACAACATGGGATAAGAACAGAATTCCCGCTAAATCACACAGATCTATCGAGAAAAAAATTAGGAGTGACAAATTATAAAGTTTTTATTAATATCGTTTCATATTTTGTGCAACCTTTATTTACTGCCAATGAAAATTATTATTCATACGATATCTTGGTAGATGGTACTGACGTCAAAATGTATAGACTTGCCTTAAGGGGAACGCCTGCGCTGCCTGTTTCACACAAAACTGAATTTTGGATTTGAGGCCAAAATTCTCACTCAAACCGAATGATCTTTTTCTTTTTAACCAAAAGGTATAGCAAATATCTAGTACGAGTTGGAAGTATTTTATTTATTTATGTTTTAAATTATGAGATAAAGGCCACTAAAGAAATAAAATTTTTACGATTTAAGGGACAACTTTGGCAAGTATTTGGATGTTAATGATGATAAAAAAAATTACCCCTTCTACTATGAAAATATAATGAAATATAAAATTAGAAATTAAAAAGTCTTAAAATCAGCATTATGATGGCCTTTAAGTTAAATTTAAAAATACTATTTTACGTTGGAACACAAATTTGCCGTACATATTTTAAGACATCGACCCGAAAAAATGTGTTTTTAAAGATGTAAAAAAAGATTTTATTTTATATAATCATGTTTGCATAGCAACTATGACAAATTAAACAAAACCACCGTTAACCCGCAAATAAGTTTCCTCTAAAATCATAAAAAAATTGATTTCTTTAATGGCCTATATTTCATAATTTAAGACATAAAAAAAATAAAATACTTCTAATCCGTACTAGATATTTGCTATACCTTTTGATTATCTACTATATTTTTGAAATATCCGAAGTGGTTTTCGAGAGAAGTCATTTCGAATATAGAGATCAAGCATGCCCTTCACAAGCGTTGGAAGGCAGGAGGACTTCAGAGTGAATACGATCTTTTTAGTTTTTACCGGGCATTAGTTAGGCGCGAGGTTCGAGTGGCCTATCGAGCTTACGTGTCTGAAATCGAAGGTAACATCATGCACGATCCCAAGATGTTCTGGCATTACATAAAAACCCTTCGGAAGGATGGTGGTCTTGAAGATACCATGATGAAAGGTGATCAGGAATTTCATGGCTCGGGTGTGGCAAACGCGTTTGCTGATCATTTTCAATCTGTCTACAGTAGAGATCCTCCACTTCTAGATATTAATAATGCTGCCGCATTTGATACCAGAGGAGCCTCTAACGTTGACTTATGTATATTTACGGAATCTGATGTTATGAATGCCATAAGACACATGAAGAACTCGCACTCTATCGGCCCCGACTTCGTTCCCGTATTCTTTATTAAAGGGTGCGCTGAATTCCTTCAAAGCACCTTTAACTTTTATATTTAATCTAGCTATTAGTACCTCCACTTTTCCAGAATTATGGAAAATTTCAAAAATATGTCCTATTTTTAAAAATGGTTCCAAAAAGTCAATCGAGAATTATAGACCTGTTGCCATACTTTCAGCTCCTGCTAAACTATTTGAAAAACTAATCCATAAATTCATTGTACCTCAAATAGACGCATATATTATCCCCGAACAGCATGGTTTCAGAAAAGGAAGATCTACGGAAACCAATCTGATGGTTTTCACTGACTATGTTTCTAGGTCCCTAGATAGTGGATACCAAGTAGACTGTTCGTATAATGATTTCTCCAAAGCCTTTGATACCGTGAATCACGATATCTTACTAACAAAACTTGCCCAAATGGGTTTCTCCCTACGTATGCTAAAGTTTTTTAGGAGTTATCTCAAAAACCGGAAGCAATTTGTCACACACGGAATTTTTCAATCCGTTGATTTTCTTGTTTTTTCTGGGGTCCCCCAAGGGTCAACCCTAGGGCCTCTTCTCTTCTCTATTTTCATTAATGACATTGCAAAAGTCATCCGTTTTTCTCGCTTTCTCCTTTTCGCTGACGATCTCAAATTATTTCTACTAATTAGAAATATTTTAGATTGCCTACGTCTTCAAGCTGACATTGATAACATCTCTGAATGGAGCCTACGAAATCAGCTTTATTTCAATATCTCAAAATGCGTAGTCCTGTCTTTCACCAGAGCATTTAGTCTCACCTACCACAGATATACTATGCTCAGTCATAATCTCAAACGTGTTTCTACTATAAAGGATCTTGGAATCGTGTATGAAAGTAAACTTACGTTTCGTGTTCATATCGAGGGGAAATGTCAATCTGCATTAAAAATGTTAGGATTTGTCATTCGGACCGTGAGGGTTTTTCGGGATACTCGTACTCTTAGAATATACTTATACTTCTCTTTAGTCCGTAGTAGGCTGGAGAGTGGGTCGGCTATTTGGAATCCTCACGAGACGGGTTGCTCCCTCATGTTAGAGAGGGTTCAGAAAAAGTTTTTGAGATTTCTTTACATGAGGGAGTACGGACTCTATCCGTGGCTTTATTCAACTAACTTTCTTCTGGGCATGCTTGGATTTCACTCCCTGCAGCTCAGAAGAGAGGGGTATGCCGCTACCCACTTTTTTAGACTACTGCGAGGCTCCATAGAGAATTCAGCTATTTTGGAACGCATAAGTCTTTATGTTCCTGATGACTATCTAAGACAGCGTCGTCATAGATTATTCTATCTTCCTACCTGTAGAACCAACCTGCCAATGGTTCTCCCGGTGGGGAGGAGTATATTGCTCCTGAACAAAATCTCACAGGATATCGACATATTTTGCGTCAGTGAGGAAAGATTCAAAAGGGAAATTCTATTGATTCTTGAAAGAATCTCTTCTCATTGACGCGATCTTCACCACTGCCTGAATTTATTTAAATATCTCTGAATTTATTTTTTTTATTTTTAGTATATTTCTTCATTGTTTTACAAATATTAAATAAGTACCTGTAATTTCTCTTACGTATTAAATATAACATGTTTGTAATTGTATTAGAAATTAAATAAAAACATTATTATTATTATTATTATTATTATTATTATTATTATTATTAAAAAAAAGCATTCGGTTTGGATGAGAATTTTGGCCTCAAATCCAAAATTCTGTTTTGTATGAAACAGGCGGCGAAGCCATTCCCCTTAACGTATTAAATGTTTTTGTCTTTAATTCGTAGAACACCACTTATTTTTATTTTTATTTATTTTTTAATTTAATGTAAATCAAATTTAGTAATGTTATTATTAAGTTCTGCCAATATTTTTAGTTTTTATTATCGTGACAACTGTTTCGGCGTTCAAGGCCATTTTTAAACCGTGATTAATTCACATTGTGACGATTTATTTATATGATTTTATTTACTCCCCCCCCCCATTCTAATTTAACGGGTTTTAAAAATAATTTTTTATTATCGGTGAAACCGATTTAGTTAAAAAAATAATTAAAATTCTGTATTCTGTGAGGTTTTTACGTTTATAGTGTATTTTCCCGTATTTAAATGATAAGGTTTTTTTAATTGATTTATTTAAATGTGTTATATTGTTTTGATAATCATTTAAATACGGGGAAAACAAATTATGAACATTTTTTCTTAGATGTGTAATTATTTTGTGGCGTCGATATTAATATAATTAACAAGAAATATTTTGGTAAACATATGTTTTCAATTCATAAATATCAAAATTGGTATTCATAAAATATAAAATACTTATAAATTACGCAAATTAGATACTCTAACAAAATATCCAGTTTTTATATAGAAGTCGAATCATTTTACTTATTTGCTATTTTACGTAAATTGGCGGTAGGCCTAGCGTGTACCTCGCCCCTTTTTGTTTTTTTTTTTCTCTTGCGTATTAGGGCATCTCTTTGTATTATTTGCTCTGAATTAATCAGATTGCGTGAATTTTATTTTCACTTCATTGTGTAGGTACCTACTATTTATGTGTGCAAATATAAAGTAGCATTATTTTAAGAAACGTTTTTAAAATATTTTCTCATAATAATTAGCACTGTTTGTCAACAGCGGAAGTTTTCATGTAATCATATTTTATGGAAATTTTATATTATAAATAAATTTTTCACCTGTTAAATATGTACGAACAAAAATCGTCGTATTCCTGTTTAATAAAGATGATTCTATTTTCGTATGAATCGAAGAAAGCTGCTGAATTTTAATACAGTTATTCCCCAAATCCACGAAATGCTTATTACATTTTAAAAATTCTTGGATATCCTCATTTTTGTCAATTAATCCGCCAAAAATACCGCGCGCAAAAGTAAAATGAAATCAAACGTTATGTTCTCTAAGGTAAAAATGTTTTATAACCTCAAAAAGATTTTTTTCTTCTTATTTGGAGAAGCAGACTGCGAATAAAATGATTGTACAACGAAAATAATGTCAAACAAATTATAAACGTAGGGAGTAATAAGTTCAAACCAAAATAGCTGACTCAGTCATCCATAAATTAAAATTTTCCCTCCCCGTGTAAACCCCAAGCCTTTTCATTTTGGGCCGCGTCGGTGTATAGAAAAGGGCATATTGCTAATGTCATGCAAAACCTTCATAATTAATTAATTCAAAGAAGATAAGTCGCAACGATTTGCTTAAATGTCGTAAGAAACTGGCTCTCATTGTGCTCAGTGAACATTCAGATATATAATGGCATGTTAATCACGGAGAAAACTTCTTTCATTAAATGAATTATTCTGATTCTTATAGCATGAAAACAAGAAGTAGTTTTAATTTCAGGTAAATTTATTTAGCAAAGACAATTATTTATGACGGGATAACTTTTTTTTATATGAATACTCTATAAGAGTCCCAACTTCTCCCAACCATCTGAAGCCAGTGAGACTATGGCATCCCCAATTGGGGAATGTTGTGAGGCTGAAGAAATTGGGGAGGGGAAGGAGTAGAGGAAGAGGGTGGGAAAATACCTGGCTATTCAGATCTGGTCACGAAACACGGCTAAAAGCCATTTCAAGCAAGGTTTCAATTCTGAATGGTGGTCTTTGACCAGGGCGATACCGAGAGCATCTTCCACTCTGGAACGTGCGCAAATATCCTACATACTATTTTTAAATGAATTAATTGTAAAACAGCACAAGTTAATTAAATAAAATTTACTTGCGCACGCCGGGATTTGAACCCGCGACGTTCAGATTGGTAGTCAAGAGCCTTTCCCCTCGACCATGGAGGCCGTTAAAAACTGATCTTATTATAATCACATTCATTAGAGAACGACATTTTTTTAAATACATGTACATGCATTTTCTTCAATAAATGCAAATTAACTTTGTGACGTCACTTAAAAATATATATGTATATATATATATATTTAAATGCTCTGCCATCCTCGCCTCGATAAAATTAAATGTACCGATGAGGAACACTAGACAAACTGTAACATTTTTCTGCAACATTGCACAACCAACTATCAGTTTCATTCATTAACCAATATGATGAACTATATATATTTGTGTAAGTTACCAATGATCTGTACATTATTATTATACATGTATTTTAATTATAGTTAAACTTAATTACAATAGAGATATTATTACTATTATCTTATTAACGCTGATGAAAAATATTGCTCAAAAATGGGCGGTGAGACAAATAAGGTTAGAAACCTCTGTTCTGGATGGTCCTCCGTGCACCGTAAGAGTGGACAACGCGTTTTGATACGAAATCACAGGTCTGTATTTGGCTTATTTTTTTTATTTTTTTTACATGAATACCGCACAAGTGTCTCAACTGCTCCCAACCGTCTGGAGCCAGTGAGACTATGGCATCCCCAATTGGGAAATGTTGTGAGGCTGAAGGTATTATGATGGGGAAGGGGAAGGAGAAGGGGAAGAGGAAGGTGGGGAAATACCTGGCTATTCAGAGCTGGTCACCAAACACGACTAAAAGCCATTTCAAGCAACATTTCAATTCTGAATGGTGGTCTTTCACCAGGGCGATACTGAAAGTATCTTCCACTCTGGAACGTGCTGCGCAAATATACTATATATTATTGTAAATGGATTAATTGTGAATCAGCACAAATTAATTAAATAAAATTTACTTGCGCACGCCGGGATTTGAACCCGCGACCTTCGGATTATAAAGGATTTAATATGTTTAGTGACAATATCCGAAGAGTTAGATACTTTATTTACCTCTATTGCTTTCTACTTTCCGTCCCTCATAACATTTCTCAAATAGAGTTACCATAGTTCAACTGATTCTAGACAGTTTTCGTATAAAATTTGAAAGAAAAATGTAAGGATTAGTTAGTCAAGTATTTTCAAACCATTCTTTCTGGGAACATTCAAACTTTAGGAACTTAAAGCTAAGAAAATATTTTCTCATCTTGAAATTTGATGAATGATTTTTTAAAGCTTACGATTATTACAATAGTGCTATTACCTACGTAAAAAAATCGCCTCATGGACACAATATGTTACTGTGTATATCAATGTGATAATTATTATCGTTTGTGTCTATATAATGACATCTGACGTACATCAATTAAAGTCAACTAAGTTTTAAAAAAAATCATTTATCCCAAGAACTAATAATTATTAATTGACGAAACTATCGATATTTTCGAAAAATTGGTATGTATAATTAATGATCAACGTAACATGTCTTACAGTTCTATATTAGGTATATTTCCCGTCAACTCAAATTTTTCCACTTCCTCTAAATACCTCCCTCCTTTATCGTTCTGTCACTTTCCCTTTTACGAGCTTTACTCCATATTTACGTGCCATCCCTACCACGTCGCTCGCTAGACTGACAAAGGCGGGGCACGATACGCTGTATTTACGTCATATCCCCTCTCCGCCGTTCAACTCGTATATGTTGTCCCACTAATTCATAATATTTTATGTCTCCCTCTTTTCCTGTTTTGTGTTATGTCTCACTTAATAATATGTGCTATATGCCCAATCTACGTATTTTTGTTTAGTTTTAAATTTGACGTAGCTTCGGGTAAGCGAAAACGGTTGGGATAAATTTGAAATAAATTAGTGGTTCAAAACAAAGTGTTGGTTTTTATTTAAATAAACAAGGAAGTATTCTGGGTCCCATCCTATTCTTAATTTACACGAAATACCTATGTCACATAGAATGTGAAAGGCAAAATCATATGTTTTGCAGATGATACTGTTATTCTACCAAATAGAAAAAATTTCACTGACGAAATCTTTAAAAATTTAACATTATGTCAATAAAACAATCATACTCTAAAACAATATGACTTTACATTCATAAATACCAAAAAACAATCAATAATAGTAATCAAACATATTAGAAACAATATATCTCAGAGTCAAAAACACATACAACAAGAAACAACAAACACAACATTTGGATTAAAAAACTTCTTATACTATGGTACTGCACAGCGCCCCTGAGGTGATTTTTCATAAAAAAAACGGCGCTATACAAGTCATCCAAGTATTACTAAACTCTATAACAAGATCCCACTATCCTTTAAAAACACTCATAATAAATTAAAAATCAAATAAACCACTGGATACGTTACATGGGGAGATCTGAAATAGAAAATATATTAACACCAAACATAAACCAACTCCGAAACCACCCAACTGCTCTTAAAATACCTCACCTTATTTTTTTTTCATCAAGCACATCAATTTAATATAATATAATTTCATACTTTGTAAATGAAATGATCAGCACTGAAAATCCCAGCGAGGATATCATTATTTGTTATAAAAAAAGAAGATAATAGAACATTATTCTTATATTGTCAGCTTTGCGTATAATTACCCTTTCTTTACAACACGTAATTTGATAGCAAAAAACGTTAGCACAACTAATAATATGCGTGTGAAATCTAATATATATCATAATAATGAGACACGTCAAGTTCAAAATGATGCTTACAAATTAAATGTTGAATTTATGAAATGTTTCTTCAACAAAGAATTTGTGTTGAAGAACCTATTAAATATTTCGATCGAGTATGTCCAAGTCGCGCCACAGTATCGGATATTTAATTTCCTTCCTTCAGGATCGATTTCCTGAAACCTGAAAGGAAATTTGAGGCGAGAAAGCGTTTAATAATCGGCCTTGTGCTGAAACACCTGAAACAGCTTTCAAAAGGTTTGCCAGTTTCAGTTCTTCTGACGAAGGAATTATGTTAATTCACGCTCCCTTTACAAATATCATTATTTGAAGTTTTCGCCGTTCCCACTGTTGTGAAGTGAATTCACCGTAAATAATAATTGTTTGCACAAGTGCTCGGGGCAACTTAGCAACATAAATCATAAATTCTGTTGAATTTATTACAGCCTATTGGAAAAGTTATAATTGATTGAAAACATTAATTGTGTACAAATGAACTCAGTTTTCGTTTTAGATGATTTTGTCAGAGTTTTCAAAATTTGTAATAAAATGATTATGCTATCATTGCCAATAGATTTAATGCGACCTGCGGGAATCCATTATTACACCATGGGAACATCCATTGAATTAATGAAATCCCTTAAGGAGATATAACCAGACACAACTGAAAAAACAGTAATTTTTTAATCGAATTCTGGACGTGTTGACTCTTTTCCACAAAAACATAAATTGATTTTGAAAAATTATCAATATATTTTTATGTAATAAAGTTCTTCTGTTGGTCGTTGCGCAGATTTTTATATTTTCAATTATAAAACACAAATATTTCGTATCATCTAATCATACAGTACTATAAATCAATAAATTGGCAAGGTTTCGGAAATTCAATTTCATTTTAAATAAAATCATTCATAAAAACTACCGAGCACGTGTTTTTCTACGAAACTCGCGTTTGCATATGTTACCGCCAACCGGATACGAATTTACGACGGCAAAAATCATAGTATCTGCGGAGATCTGGCAGTGAACGGGCGTGTCTGTCCGCGGCGCTCTGATTATCAAATTTTTTTTCGGACTTATTTGGTTAAGAGGAACGGCTGCGAGACCTGTTTCATACAAAACTTAATTTTGGATTTGAGGCCAAAATACTCACCTGAACATAATGATCTTTTTTTTTTATCAAAAAGTACAGTAAACATCTAGTACGAATTAGAAGTAATTTACTTATTTTTGTTTTACATTACGAAATATAGGCCATCAAAGGAATTTATTTTACGCGATTTTAGAGGCACCTTCAACAATTATTTGGGGGCTAACGGTGATTTACTTTGAAAATATAATGAAGAATAAAATTTAATATATATATATACATTAAAATAAGCATTATGGTGGACTTTAAATTTAATTAAAAACGACCAATTTACGTTGGAACACAAATTTGAGGTACATAATTTAAAATATCGACCCGGAAATACTTTTTTTTAAATGTTTTTTGTTTTTATTTTTACTTGCGTAATCATATTAACATAGCAAATATATACACATATTTTTAAATACGATAACCCGGCAAATAATTTTCTAAGTTGCCTAAAATTATTATTAATTAAATTAATGCCTATGAAGTTGTGAAAATTGTTTTTTTTTCTTGGCACATACTTCATAATTTAAAACAAAAATAAATAAAATACTTATCCGTACTAAATATTTACTAACCTTTAATTAAAAATATATATATATCATTCACTTTGGATGTGTATTTTGACCCCAAATCAAAATTAAGTTATGTATGAAATAGGTCTCGCAGCCGTTCCTCTTAATAATAGGCAGAAAAAGACCAAGTTCATCTTTCACCAGAAAATACAAGTCACAACACCAAAAATATTTTTGGAAATAATATTTTGAAGAAAAACATTGATTAGCGATATTTAATAAAGCTAGTACCTTGTATAGGATAGTCCGAACGAATCAATGGTATTCTTACTTATTCTTATTTTACTATCCGTACTTATAATTTTTATAACATAATTTGGCTACAATTATGTGTTGTTTAATTTTCACGGGAAATAATCAAATGAATTGTTTTTCTAAAGCTGAATACATATACCAGTTATGTACCAGCATCAATGATATTTTGGTGGCCGATTCAACCCTTATTTTCGCGGCTATTTATTATTAACTAATCTTATCTTATAATAGGCTCGCATTAATACCCGGCATTGCCCGAGTTACATTCTTACATTACCTGTTATATACGATGTTGAGAAACTTGTGGTACATGCGGGAATGTTGTGACCCTAATGTAATTTATTTTAAATGTTTATCTGCAGATGTAAGCAGATTTCTCTTTTGATTTCTTTTGTATTAGTATGTACGTTAGTACTTTGTTATTTAGTAATAATTTATAAGAATTTTGGATTGCGGCTTGGGGTAGGTTTACATGTACTATATTACTACGAATGATTTCAAGCAGGCAGTGATATATTGAGATTTCATGGCGCCATCTGGGATTTTGGAATACGGATAAATATAATTTAGGTATGATCTGTCATTTCAAATGATTCCAATTTAAAATTCTATCGTCTTTTAATCTCAAGGGGTAACATGGATATATATTATTTGTACAGAGTGTAAAAGAGTTAATATATTGTTTTATTACAAAATTCCAAAGAGTTTTATGATGGTCCAATAATTTGAAACATCCTCCCTTGCATCAAATGGGGTAGTCATGATTTTTGTATGATAAAGGCCTAATGAGAATGAGTCTGGTTATCTGACGGGGTTGAAAAATTGGATGTATCATTGGTACTTCACCATATATGATATACCAAAAAACCATAACTACCCCATTTGATGTAAGCTAGGATGTTTCAAATTACTAGACTATTATTTATTTCATCGATTACTGCAGCGGAATCAATAGATATAATGTTAAAAGCCTCAATCCAAAATCCAAGAGGCGAACATAAAGCGCCAAAATATGGAGTCTTCGATCCACAGTGTCCTAAAACTAATGGTATAAGCGGGAAACTTTATTCCCGTCGGAGTCTACATCGGATGGAGAACCCAAAAAACATATATGTATTCATTTTTAAACACTTGGACATAGTTTTTTTTCCTTTTATCCAATTTTTCGGCAACAAAGGGGATAAACAAAAATTTTCGCAGGCGTGTCTACGCTTCAACGCCTTTTAAAAGACAACCATCAGCTAATAGTAACCCCTTAGCGACCTTTTTTTTCAAAATTATCCAAAAAAATTTCAACTACGGACTAGATTTACTCGTGAACGCAATCCCAAAGCAAAAAAGGTTATACCACAAAATTGACTCCAAATGTGATGTAGATTCACCAGTGTCTGAGATTCTGCTTGTACCACTAGTTTCCGGATACCATGTTTGTTGCTTGCCAATTTACTATTTATTTATAAATTTAAAAACAAAAACATTAGCCACTCATCTCACTAGGACAGTCCTAGGTTGAGATGAGTGGCTTTACAATTTTAGTGAAAGCATATATTATAAAAAAACGAAAAAAAAAATCTAAAAAATTAAGAGTAAATCTTTAAGAAGAACGGCCGCGCTGCCTTTTTCATACATAATTTAATTTTGGATTTGAAGACAAAATACCCATACAAACTGAATGACATATTTTTTTAAATTAAAGCTTTAGTAAATATCTAGTACGTATGAGAAGTATTTTATTTATTTTTGTTTTAAATTACGAGTGTGCATTACGACTTAACTTTTTTGATGATCGTGAGCATTTTCTAGCGTGGTGCAGGCGACAAAATGTATAATCCTTGGTTTCTTGGTTTTTGTGCATCCTCTGAAAGCTGTCCGAATTGTAACAAAGTATGATGTTTTCTCCACGAGTTAGTACTTCATGTACAGAAGCAGGCAAGTAGTAACACACATACTTCTCTAGATAATATTCAACTATTGATTTTTTATATAATATTCAACATTTCATGAAGAAATTTTGACTGATTCCGAATAATTATACAAACTATGAGTCCGTGATATATCTGACGTTTGTAGTTTACTACACGTAAAACATAATTACAGACACATACATTAGTAGCGCTATGTCCTTATTACTATTACCATCTCATGGTTTGATTTATTTGACTGTTACATTATTTGTGCTCTTTGGGGAAAGATCTTAACTGGATTAAAAACCCTAACCAAGAAATGGAAAAGAACAAATATTTAGTGATAAACAATTTACTAAAGTTACTTTTTGTACTTACTGAATAAAATAAATTTAATGTGATATTAACTATTTGCTGCACCCTCTTCGGGCTGCATCCCTGAGTTTCGACGTCGCCTCATAAAGCTGAGTGATACGAAATCAATTTTAAACCCATTTTTTTCCTCATAGCACCACTTACTGTACTCAAATTACCTGGTATACTTAAACTATTAGTATTATTTAAGATAAAGAAGATATTTTAGGCAACTCGCCTATTTATTCACTTCAATGTAACGACTGCCCGGCGTTTTATGAAGGCAAAACGTCGCGAAATGTTAATATCTGGGTAAAAGAACACCTAAGATGTCTCAATAATAATGTGTACTCGGAATTTGGCAACCACCTCTTAGAAACAGACCACACATTCAATAAAAATACAGGCACTAGTTTACTGCATAAAAATGGAATGAGCATTAGACTAGATAATTTAGAAGCATTAGAAATAAAGAAAGCCAAAAACACTAATAGTAGACTCATTAATAATCAAATAAATTTAAATAAAAGCCCAATCCTTAAAATATTCCCACTAAACAAAGCACACTCCATTCCCGGTCCGGTACCAGCTCCCCTCCCGTCCTTGGCCTTTCACTCGCCTGTTTTTATCAATCTATAACACATGTGTATCTTAGTTAATAGTTTAGTATTATACTACCCTGAAGAAGCTACAGCAGTGGCGAAACCCGGTCGGCAAAAGTATGTATCAAATAAAAGTAATGTAAACAAAGTTATTGTTTTATTTTTTAAATTATAATGCCACATCACCAAGTTACCGCTTCATATGAAAATATATTACTATATACTATTTTTTTCTTACCTCTTTGAACTTAACTATTATTCTATATTAATAATTATACTATACTCGAATTATCTGGTACACACAGTTGTTTTTTTTTCTCTACTATTCTTTTATACTTAATTATTATACTATAGATATATTATATTACCATACTATCTCAATATTAGCTTTTTTCCCTTCTATTTTTGTATAATGGCACTTAATATGAACTAAACTTGTTATTTGACTGTCTTAAAATGGGAGTTGTTTCCAGTTGGGTAGTCAAAGCTTTCTTACTTTTTATTGTTAAATAATGTGTGTTTCAAATAAATTAATAATATAAATTTAGAAAATAAACCTCATTCTTGTCAGACTTTATCTCACCTTCTAACCGTAATAGTCTTTTTCAGTCAACCCCCTACATTATGACACTGAGACGGTTTAACTATCCTCCAACACGAGTACGATTATTAGCTATCAGGGAACGAGTCCCTGGAACTAACTTATTTTCAATACAAACGAACTTTATCTACGCCTTTGTTCCGACTAAAACTTTACAACTTAATTTAAGGCATTGAAGCATCAAAGGAGGTTTTAGGGGAGCTATTAAGTTTCAAATATACTATAATATTTTTAATCATTGAAGAAGATAATATTAACACATCCCAAATGAACCACGAAACCGAAAAAACAACAGAAATTAAAAAGATTTCAGTCGCATCTGGGACTCGAACCCAAGACCTCTACCTATGCGGGGTAACCGCTTAACCAACTTAGCTAATGAGACCAGTTTAATTTACGCCATTTACACCGATATCATACTTCATGTTCAAAATTTGTTAATATTATCCTCCATTTTTATAAATCCCATATTATTGGCTGCTATCCTTATGATGATTGCAAAGTTTCATCCAGAACTCAATTGTAATCTGAATAGAGTCTCGGATATACCTACCCGATTTTTATTTATATGAGACATCTATTGACTTATTTTACAAGTCTGGAAAGAAATATTCAAATTATTTTTTATAACTTATTGAAGTTTGTAAACCTCATTGTAATATTTTAATCATTGAAGAAGATAATATTAACACATCCCAAATGAACATCATAAGGATAGCAGCCAATAATATGGGATTTATAAAAATGGAGGATAATATTAACAAATATCGTCGGTTATATATGTACTCATATTATATTTTACTATTTATTGTTGTTATTTATGTTTTTATTTTTTATATAGATATAAATGGAAATCTTTTTGAATGAGATTATTATGAAATATTTATGTTTTAAAGATTTATGTTGCTTACATATGTTTTTATTTTATGAAGATATATATGCAAGTACCTTAACTGCAAATTTATTATAAGGTTTTGAATGATAAACACCCGTTAGTCAAACTACTAAAAATTAGTTTATCGGAATTTTTGTCTTATATTTTATAAAATTTCTTTAAAAAAAAATAAAGTAATAATTTTTCCAACAGCAGATTTAGGAAAATGGATTGGCTCTCTCAACTTTTTGGATAGTCAGGTGTTCATTTTATCTATCTGTATCCCTACTTTTGTCTAGTTTATAATTTTTTTTAGGATGTGAATTGAATTGAATTGAATTGAATTGAACAGCCCTGAATTTATAAAAAAGTTAGGAAAAGTATTGTTAGAAAAATTAAATTTACAGCCGAAGATATTATGAAAAAAAATGTAATCCTATATAATTAAACAAAAATTTCCAAATCGAAAGATTTAAAAAAAAAGCATTTCTTGGGCACAAAAAAAGAGATACACTCGTTTTAGTCCTTCCACTCAAGATTTTGTATGTGAGAGCTAATCGATTATCAGAAGATAAAACCCACTGAAGCAACAAGTGCCTTGACTAGAGAACTTTTCATACTTGTACCATGGCCAAGTTGCGATCACAATTTCACAACGTAAAAAAATGTTTTTTAATACTAACTAACTAACCATTATGCCGTTTCCCGTAGGGGTAGGCAAAGAGGACGGACCTAAAACAACTAGATCATGGCATACACGTCTTGACTCATTCACATTCATACATCATCTCATACATTGACTCATTCACATTCATACATCATCTCATACATTCTCTTCTGTTGTTTTGACTTCTGAAATTCGCGCCATATATTCTCATTACATTTCTTTCTTTGTTTATTCGTTCTACATGCCCGAACCATCTAAGCGTCCCTTTATTAATCTTACTCATTACGCTTACATCAGCCTTGCATTCGCCTCAGAGATCTCATGTCTACCGTATTCAGCTTATTTTCTTCCTTCCTCTGCCAGTTTCATGATAAATATATTTAAGATAATCAGTACACGAATTATTCTGCTAAGAATTCAAGTTCCAAACACGCTTACTTTTTCTTAAACATTCGCGAGAAGTTTTAGAAAAATTAAATGTAGCTTTTATTTTTTTCATGTTTATATACGTCGGCCTCCATGGTCGAGGGGTAAGGCTCTCGACTACTAATCCGAAGGTCGCGGGTTCAAATCACATCGTGGGCAGTAAATTTTATTTAATTAATTAGTGCTTTTTCACAATTAATTCATTTAAATACAACATATACGATATTTGCGCACGTTCCAGGGTGGGAGATATCTCAGTATCGCCCTGATGAGAGACCACCATTCAGAATTGAAACGTTGCTTGAAATGGATTTTAGTCGTGTTTGGTGACCAGATCTAGATAGCCAGGTATTTCCCCACCTTCCTCTCCCCCTTCTCCTTCCCCACAACAATACATTCAGCCTTACAACAATCCCCAATTGGGGATGCCATAGTCTCGCTGGCTCCAAACGGTTGGGAGCAGTTGCGACTCTTGTGCGGTATTCATATGAACAAAAAAAAATTGTTGTGATGTTAAAAAAGCATGTCCTATATAACAAATATTTTTCTGGTTCCCCAACAAATTAACCCAACCTAAAATCTGATCAATTCACTGCACATTGTGATTCATTTCGCAACTATATTTTACATTAAATGAAACAATAAAACTTTGTTTTAACCACTTTTCTTTTTTTAGGCCTACCGGTTTCGGAACAACCGTTCCATCATCAGGGCAAAATATATACTAACTTAACAGTATTAAAAAATTATGGCAGAACATTTATATTAGGTGTGACCGTGGGGGTGGGGGTATGAATATGGATTAGTGAGGGGTAGGGGAAGAGATAGAGATTGAGGGAGGGGTGAAAAGAAACACATTTATAATGGGGTTTTAAGATTAATGTTTTTTTGCATATTTTTTTTAAATACATATTTTTCTTTTAATTAATAATATTTTACGAAACTAATAAGACAATTTGTAATATTTTTCTTAGTCCTCCTCAATAGGGGTTCCTGTGCAGAGGCGTAATAGGTTTTATTCAAAAACAGGTCGTTTTTAAGCTCCTACGAAGTTCTTTTCAAGATTCTGGATAACTCCTATTCTTTGATTTCTTTGAGGTAGGTTTTGATTTAATTTTTGAAATCAATTGCCTTTTATTTTTTTTTTGATTTTTAATGGATGGTGAAAGTGAATTATATAGCTTACTGGAGATATATTTTCCGATTTAAAATAAGATTTTTTTTTTTAAATTTGCTTTATATATACCGGAGTTAGTCGATTTATGGTTCTTATTAAAATTCCAATATTATTTCTTGTTTTGGCCTTAAATATGTAACTAAGAACTCCTATGAGCTGATCAATATACCTTGAAAAATTTCGTCCTGCCCAAATGCTAAACTTGTGTCCTTTGATGTCATTAATTTGTTTCCCAATGTACCTATTTCAGAAAGTAAAAAAAATATTTCCAGATAATTTTTTTCAAACTTTTAGTTTCCTAAAAATAAAACCAGTACTCGACCTTAATGAATGACCTTAAAAATTACCTTCAGGATTAGTTTTTGGATGTTTGCTAAAGGCTCCAGGCAAGTATTTGTGATACCACCCCAGATGATAATATCATATTCGAGAGATGATTGTAAACCAGGCAAAACCACACACTAAACCTGCCTCGATGCAACAATGACTCTAAACAAAACACTTTTATTCACTGCGCTTCATACAATTTTAACACTTCTCACAGTGAGTTCAACTTATTCAACTAAGCCGCTCATAATTTCAAACTTAAAATCAATAAATATCATTCACACATCACATATTCCTCTACAGAGACTAGATCATTTCCCTTCCCCTCTCTCCTATCATTCTAACCCCATACCTTGTAACTTTACTTTTTTTTAAATTGAATAATCTAAAAAATCTAAGTGAAAACCTATTATTAATTTACGTTTTACATAAATTTACTATTCTTAATAATTATTTTAAACTGTTAGTTTTCCAAATAAAATAAAATAAGATCACAGTACTCTTGCCTCAATCTAACATTTCTATGGAAATAGACGAGTCAGTTATATCGTTAGGTTTGTAACATGTTCATCATTCAAAGATATTTTACATGTTCAACTCTATTTACCGAATACGCATTACAATAAAGAAAATCATAATTATAGTATAATAAATTAATATTGTAACTGTAGTGGCACTGGAACTAGGCGCTACGTGCTAGGCTCTACGAGCGGACTGCCGCTACGAGCGTGAGCTAGGCGCTACGGAGCTACGGCGCAGCGCGGCCGTACGTGTTCGGGGGAATAGCTACCTGTTACAGCTTACAGGCTATGAGCCCGAGCCCGCTGCGGCCGCGGCCGGGCGGGTCCGGGACGGAAGAGGCGCCACTCGCCAGTCTTGCTTCGGATCTGCGCGTGAACGGTTCTCTGCGCGCGGTGCTAGTTCATCATTGCTCCCGCCGGAAACTTCATTTTTTATATATAGTATTTTAGTTTTATTTCAATTATTACTTTTCGCCGTTTTAGAAAGTCGGTCGTTGAGTGCCCGACGTGCAAGGGACGCGGTGAAGCTGAGAAGTGAGTACCATTTGCTTTATTAAAGTTGAAAGTTTTTAAAGTAATTTTTAATTTTTACAAAAACAAAAAAAAAGCTTTAAGATAATGTTACATATTTTTTTTGTTGAATCGAAAATAAAAACACAAAAATTTAGGAACAGTAAAAAAAATATAAATAAATATGAAAATACACAAGAAACAAATGTGAAAATATGTTAAAAAAAACTTTTATCGAAAGTGCGTTAGACACTTTTTCCAAACTATCCTTAATTAAATCTATTTTAGTTTATGCGCTATGCATATATATTATTAAATGCGTATATTTTATTTAATGTACATGTAGCTAAAAAATATCACTAGAGAAAATGATACATATTTTTTTTTAAATGTGTACTTTGAGCAATTTTCATAAAATTTATTTATTGCTTAATCATAAATAATCGTACTTATTCTAATCCGATTTCACAACCTGTGAAAACCATTATTTCACTATCAATAGAAGACGGGGTTTTTTAATCAACGATAGAAAAAATTTATTGATATTAAATTTATTCCATCCTTTAACATTACTCAAAAATGCGGTTTTACGCAAAACTGCAAAGTATGTGCCTTAGCCAATTTAGATAACGGAAAGTCGATGTCTTCATTATTATTATTCTCCATTATATCTCCAGTATTTTTATTAGTATTAAGGAAAATGGACGTAAAGTTTCTAAAATCCACTCAGACTCTGCATAAAAATAAACGTCCTTTATCAGAATTCGCCCTCCAAAGTTCAGAGTAGCCGAGCAGAGTTAGTAGCACCGAGCATACCTGCTAAATCTAATCACTTGACGAGTTTCGTTTAACCCAGTGAATCTTGGCTAATCGGATTTGCTGGCGCAGATTTGGAGTATTTCAAAGGATATCTGAGACCCCAGCTCAAAGTGTAATATTCACGGAAAGGAAAAGATGAAAGCGACCTTTTTATGGATGTATACTTATTAATAATGGTGATCCCTATCGCCTATTTGAGTTTTACGATATTGTGTCTTGATTAAAACCATGTTGTCTACCCGTGCGCGCCCGACGCGCCGAATAGCCGCATGTATTATTATAAATGTGTCTTCTGATAGCTGACGATATTGCAAGTATCATGCATCTAAACTATTCAGCTTTTTTTCAAACAAAGTGTGGAAGAAAACACATTGGTACTTCTTAATAATGTTTTAGCATAGGCATTATCAAAACTGCCTTCGGAATACGAAACAGCTGTCGCACATAATCATAATTAATTAGCAGAACTTTTTTTAAACTAAATAATAAATGGCATTATTAAAATTTATAAAAAAATAAATTTGGGTTCTACAAATGAAACATGAACATAATAAATAAAATTTATTCATATTCTCTTATCATACTTTGGCATCCACCATCAGAACACCCACAACTTAATATGAACATTTATCGAAAGCTCTTCGGATTTAAAATCGTGCCAGCGAACCATTATTCAGCGGAAGAATAAAATAAACCTGCGCCATATAATAAAGCAAAGAGTTTAAAATCTTTGCATAATGACAACTCTTTTATCCAAGCATATCCCCCTAGTTTGTTTTCCATCCCTTCGGACTTGAATACATTGCCTAGTCCTAAAAGGTTTTCATTATTCTTTTCACAAAACCTATGTACCGCATCACTCTTTTAAATATGGTATTGTTGGCTCAATCTTTAAATCATTGAATTAATCCTGAAATACGTATTTCAGTTGAAATAAGCAATATACGTAAGCGTTCCATTATTAGAATAATCATTTGATGCAACGCATCTCTGATTCATATTGAGATTTTATTTGGTAAAGCAAACTAAAAAATGGGCATATGGTTGACTAGAACTTACAGAGATTAAATTCCTAAGCTGCTTTCCAGCTAATTGTGCTAATTAAAGAAAGTCGTATTTCAGTTTTATAAAGATTAATGCTGTATTTAAGAACGCAAAAGTAGTCATGTCGTTTCATATTAAAGAGGAACGAGTGAGAGTTTATGTTTGAAAGCAGTATTAAGATACATAGATAAAAGGAATGGTCTGCGTGCCAAAATTTGTAAATGTGAACAATAGGGTTGTTATTAAAGGTGTATCTGTTAAAAATATTTTATTCAAGTTAAAGCAAAGCTTAATATTTCTCTAAGCTTAACATTTGGGGGTGAAGTAAACGAAACTAGGTTGACAGGAATAACGCAAAACTTTAAAGGCTTTTCTTAGGATTATGGGATTAGCCATTTCCCGCTGCCGCCGCTAAAAGTGTCTGCAACATTGGGTTAAGCCAACTACGTGAATTGATTGCGAAACCGATGAAAAACCGAGGGATGCGAACAACGCGTCAGACTCCAGCTCGATACAAGACGGAAATGTCCGCTAAATAACGGGGCTTTCCTGAAAATATTTGCACAAAGAAAATCTAAGAAATTTCTCTTCCATTTGATCAAGGTAAATAAAACTTTTGGAACTGGGTAGAAGTAATTGTTTTTCCGATTTGATGCTCCGTTTCACTTACCTACTACTGATCGGAAAAATAAACCAACTGAGAAATACTTTCGTTATTATAAATATCACTTCATTTTTACTATTTTCTGGAAGGTTCTTTCTTTGATCACTATCTTCAGGCTGTAAAGTCTGTTTTGGGATTGCTTCCTTATGAAAGATTGCGTAATTATACAATATACAACAAACATGAGGTGTTGAATTCTTAGAAATTATGAAAGGATAAAAAGTATTTATCACAATAAAACACCCTTTTATCAGATGCCTAAATTTCAGGGTAAACGGTTTCATGTTAAAAATTATTATTAAAATTCCTAAAATATCTGTTTGAACAATGAAAACGTATCGAAATCTGTCATTTAATATATTTTATTAATTATATTACTGAGCGTTAAATATGTTATAATATATACAAATATTCTCAAATTTTAAAAATATCTTCTCTATTTTTTCACTAATACAAGTAGCCCCCTTCTGAAACGACAAGAAAGTAAATGTTATAATTGACTGAATCTTATTTTTTTACGCCCGAAAGAATGAATTTAAGCACATTGATTTATTCTTGAATGACGAAGTATATTTAAAATAATATAAAAAACGCATTTTAAGGAGGCAATTCAAAAAATTCCATGAACTTCTTTTGAAACAAAAATTTTTGCTTTGAATCCCGAATTATTTTTCATTCGTTTTTTAAAGTTCGTTTTTTAATCTATTTTTGATGATTTACTGAAAAATTTCCTTTGTGTGATATATGAGGCATTAGAACCAGTCACATTATATAATGCAGACGGTTACAAAGGTTACAATTGAAATTGCAATAATTGAATTGTAATTACAACCAGGTAATTTTAACCCCATCAGATAACAGTTTAGTTAGTAAATTAATATTTTGCTCACCGAGTAAATTATCAGCCCGTACAGAATATTCCCCAATTTTTTACCCTGTAATATTTGATGCGCAAGTGGAAGAAAAAATAAATCGGGGATGTTCCATGGAGGCTTGGTACGATGAATTTATTTGAATATTAGAGTCGGATCATGTTAAGAGAAAGATAAACGGTCGAGTATGGGACGATGAATGAATACGAAGCCGGTACTGGGACAAATTCTGATGATTTGATAGTGAACTATTTATTTTTATAACAAGTTTAAAAAAATTATAATTTCCTCACTGGCATTTCCCGTGCTACGGATTTCATTTATATACTATTAAATTAAATTATTTGAATTTGATAAAATTGTATGAGTCGAATTAAATTAAATTTAATGTGAATTGTAATGTAAATTGTCGCCATTCAGTAGATATGAAGAAAATACAAAATGATAATGAAACATTCAATTCTATAAAACTTCACAAAAAACATGAATTTAAATCACCTGTGCAAGTTCATTTTACACAATAAAAGAATTTTTTACTACGTGTTCTCCCTCTCTGTAAAGCACGGAATTATTTACAATCTCTTCATAATAAAAAAAATTGTCTGAAGTTAATCCATAAATAATATATGAAATTTTTTTTTTCCAAATGTTACGCTACTTTGTATACGCATTGTCAGAGATTTTCAATACCCCTTTGTCAGTCGAAGGTTTTTCTGGGCAATGAGAACCCATGAGTTTCATTTTTATTACAAAGCATAACATAGCACTTTCTTCACTGTGGGGATCCGCATTGTATATATTATATAGAAACCTCCGACAGATTCCATGGCTAGAACCTTCTACAAGTCTCCGTGGTGCGAATCGTAGGCGTGACAAGTAAAACCTTTCAGCTTCATTAGTTTCCTATTATTACAATACTAGAGATGTCCGGATTAAGGTGTGAATCTAATTTGCGAGAAGAATTAAAAATACTTACGAATGTGTTATATTTAAAAAAAAAAAACGTAACGAATGTAGTAAATTTTTGAAAAAATGAAGGAAAGTCGTACATTTTTTGAAAAAAAAAATTAAGGAATGTCGTACATTTTTTGATAAAATTTAAGGAATGTCGTACATTTTTTGAATAAAAAGTCGTATTGAATATCGTACTTTAAAAAAAAAAATTTGAGTATTGTGAATAGCAATTACGTTATATGCGAGTAATATCAGTATTTAACACAATTCTCTAATAGTACTATAACGTTACAAAGTTGTTTTTTTATGGTTTCAAAATGGTTCTGTTATTTTTGTTGGAAGAAATTTTTAAAACTTGTAGTCTGATGTAATAAAACTGTCGAACGGTGAGCTCTAACATTTGCATTTAATACATATTGGATTGTTCGCACGAAACCTCCTATAAAGCGTACAATAATAAGACATTACGTGTTCTTTAAATTCATTTTTTGGTTAACGAAACTAGTATCACCTTTCAACGATTTTTCCGTGATGAGTTTTGTGTCTCTTAAATGTAAATATTTGTTGTGTTTTTTCTAAATTATTCAATCAGAAAAAGTCTACTGAAAATTTAGTTTAATTAGGCTAAAAAGTATTACATTTTTCTTCGACGAAACATTTCAGGAAAGTTTACCGATTTCAGAAGACAAATTAAATTATGTTATCGACTCTACTTTTATAAACTATAATGTAGCAAGTTTTTAAAAATTAAGCTTGTAGCCCCATCGTATCATATTCAGTGAAAGCAAAATATGCTGTAATATTTTGTGTGTTTGTTTTAGTGCCATGTTGTCATAAACAAAGATTAAAAAAAAAAAAAAGAACTAAACTTAGGGTAAGTGTTTCATATGCTATTTCGTTCGCACACGCAAATTGGTTAGTTAGGCTAGCCGGTTAGTGCTTATCTAAAGTCACTTATAGAATAAGTTTAAAAAAATCACGCATCGGTACACAAATGCGTCCACAGCCCGCAACACCGTAAATAAATAAATGTAATTTTTTTTTTTATTAAATGTTAATATCTATTAATAACTTCTTACCCTTTTTAAGGTAATTTTATAAATATTCTCCAGTCCTAAAATTTATTAATATTTAAAATAAATACTAACTCTTCTCGTGCCACTGATCTTCTAATAAATGTTAGATGAATGGAAAAAGGAGGATAAAATATAATAGCATCTGTAAACATCATATCATCCCTAAGCTTAAATTTTCTAAAAAAACTGTGTTCATCTGAAGCGACCTGCCAGGTTAGTATGTTTTCTGTATCTCTTTGTACATAATTATATAGAGAATAGGAAGTAATATTTGTACAGCGCCCTTGAGGTGGTTTTTTCCACAAAAACAGCGCTATACAAATCATCCAATTATTATCATTCGTTCTGTTTTACATGAAAAGATCTTTGGCTATCGGAACATTGCGAGCAGAAGATCTGTATTATTTATTTAGCGTGGGTGTTATGAACATCACGAAGGTTTGCCAATAATATCGTTACTCCCAAAGTGAGCAAGAGAAAAGTTGCCGATACGATTACAATAAAAGGCTTCACGTCGTGTATTGGGTTACGTATCTTACTTTGAACAGTTACATGTCTATTGAGAAAATCGTTTGACCTTTTGGAATAATATTTGAATTTTTCTGTAAATTGTTTAAATAAGAAAAAAATAATATTATTTATCTGAAAAGATTTTTTGAAACATCGTGTTCAATACCCTTATTACGCAGATGGCTCGGAAAGCAGTCGACAAATTATCTATCCTATACGAGAAGATTAAATCTCAGGTAAATAGGTTCATAATAATCCAGTGACCGGTGCAATGTATAGATCACGTGGATTGCTTCCCACCTCTATACTATTGAAAATTTACATGTTATTTTCCCATTGATCAATTTTTTTTTCTTTGCCTTTTCATTTAAATATTTGTCTTTAAACTATGTTAAACTGAATATTATGTAGCAAAAATTAACAGTCCCAAAATGACCTGAATCGACTCATGGGAATGCAACATTGTTGTATGTATTTAAATAAAAAAAATAAAATAAATAATAATAATCATCAGGTACTCTCCTTTATTGAATTAGCCGACTGATTATGAACTCTTTCATTGGGAAACTAATACATTTGAAATTTTAAAGCTGTCTCCTAGAGATCTTCTTGCAGCTACAAATAGTTTTATTTTATCAAAGAATGCAATCACTTTATGGCTTGACATTATACTGTAAATGAAAGATTTTTTGTTTTAAGTCACTGGATATTTATGGATTATCGACCTGTTTCGGTTGAACTAAACCTTCATCAGGAATGTACACATATAATCTGTTTACATACGTACATTCATATGTATATATGTTTACGTTCCTGATAAAGGTTGAGTTCAACCGAAATAATGCATAAATATAAATAAAATAAAGTGGCTTAAAACAAAAATCTTTAATTTAAATTATAATAGATTTATACAATAATATATGCGTATTCAATATTATTATTGTTATTTTTGTGCCATTATTATTTTTATCATTATTTTTAAAATTTAAAGCAAATCTAATATATTGTTCAAATTTAGTTTTAATAACTTATTGAAGCTTATAAAGCTTATTGTAATATTTTTTTAATCATTGAAGATAATATTAACATATCTGAAACTAAATATGAAACAGAAAAGAAAAAAAAATAACCGTCGCATCTGGGACTCGAATTCATGACCTCTCGGTCTAATCGGGACGGGGACTTTATCCAACTGATCTAATGTCACCTTATTGCTTTCCGTCATTTTTATCGCCATCATTTTCAATTTAAGAACTGTTAATATCGTCATTGAAGAAAATAATATTAAAATAACCTAAATGAAAGATGAAACTGGACAAAATGACAGAAACTAAAAAGATTTCAGTCGCATCTGGGACTCGAACCCAGGTCCTCTGCCTAACTTATTGAAAATACTTGCTCATGGCCGGATGTGTCAATGTAAATATGTTTCTTATAAATTAATGCAGTATGATCAGAAACAAAATTATTGCAATATTTATGGGTGGCCTTATTCGTAACGAGGTTGCATATTGTTTTACCACATATTTACCAAATGTTGTTTATCATAATATATCATAAACTCTTGATAAACTATATTAAATGAAATTCTCTATGATTATATCGGCTTCATTAAAAGGTCAGCTTCTGGATTAAAATTTAGAAAAAGGCTTTTTTTTTGTACGCTTTGGACATTATTAAAAAAACTTTATCGCTTTGCAATAAAAATTAATTCGTTGGGGAGTGTCTAAAGAAATAACAATTCATAGTCAGTTCCCTCAGTTAGGCTGGGTCTGGAAAATAAAGGTCTTACTAAAACCTTTTCAATAAATCACGTGAAATTACTGGCTGTCAAACACACTGCCTCCAAACCTCTCCCCCCTTCCATCCCCAACCCACTGTATTAACTGCCGCCCGACTGCCAAAATCCCACACAACTAATGCCTAAACACGAACTTTAAATGCTATGCTTTTCTTCGAAAAATACTTTCCGAAGCACTGAATTAAATATCTGAAAACTTCTCGGGTCAAGCGTAACTATGCAAAACGAATAATTAACACACGTAATAAACTTGACCAGATTAAATAACTATTTTTTACCCATTCGGAATCAATAAACAAAGCTCTACGCCTTATCTAGGCATATTCCAATATATCTTCAAATTTAAGATTGTTTACATGTTACTTTTGTTTGTACAAAAATTTAAGGGGCATCTAATAAAAATCACCAATTATATTTATACATATGGATAATAGATTAATGATAGATTAATGATCCATTTACCGTACAAGATTTTTTTATTTTAACATTCTCATCATTTGCGAAGATAGGTATAATTTTTTTTAATATTATTTAAAGAGTAATTATTGACATCTACCGTTTTAGAAATTTCATTCCGTAACACTGTTCCTCTTGTCGTGGTATGCTGTGCGAGAACATTTTTTTTGCCCTGTGGTATCTTGAAAACGTCGTGGCGACGACTACTAATAAAATTAATATTTTGTAAAATGCCCGTTACTTTAACAAGCTTCATAGGCTATATATATTTTTTAATATGTACCACATAAAAGTTCCAACACCCCAAGGCCAATGGAACTATAACTTCCCTAATTTTTGGCTGAAGGGTGTAAGAAAGAAATACGCATAAGGTTTCAGATCTGGTCAATAAGCACGAATAAAGCCATTTCAAGAAGCTTTTGATTCTGAATTGTGGGGCTAAAATCAAAACTGACTGTCTCCATTTTCTCTCTTTTTTAGTACAAAAAAACTTTGTGAATCAAGGATATCTTCCAGGTTTTTTTACGTTGTTGTCATTACTTTTTTGAATTGGAAATAGTTCTCATTGACAGCAAAGGGATTAAGTTATTCATTACTGAAATAGAAGGGACCTGTTTTGATTTTGTATATAGTTTTTTTTTGGGATAAAAAGATTTTTTTAATTCAAAAATCAACCGGATGTCATCACTTTTTGTTCATAATAATGATAGAAATAGATATAGCGCCCTCGAATTAGTACGAAACGATATGAACGCAATTAATTTTCTTCAAAATTGGAAATAGTCAACTTTGAATTACAACCCCACAATAAGGAACCATAGTTCAATTAACAATGACGTTCAAGCTTAACAAATCTATGGCCAGCCGGTTTTGATCAGTTTTAAGGTTAGAATATCAAATGTTGAAACAAGGATGAGCTTTACCGTTTATAATTTTACATTCTATTCATAGTAAACCATAATTAAACATAAGCAATAAAATTGCGTACTTATTAAAAAACTTTAACTCAAAGAATAATAATACTATTGAGAATTAATATTATCATAATCCGTTTTTATAATTGATTTGTTGATGAATACTCTAATTATTTTCACTAATAATAGTTTTTTTTTATTGATCAACAATTATAGTCAACCAAATTCAGTTTAAATTTCTCCAAAAATTAAAATAAAATACAAAACCAGAGTGAAAAATAAAAATGTCGGTACTAATAAAAAAAAATAATGTGCACGTGACGTCAGATGTTCCAAATGCAATGGTACCAACATAACAAGGTGTTTTGATGAGATGATTATTTATTCACTTTTAAATAATGATTTATAAATAATGAAAGTCATTTATTCAGAATCGGCGTTTGCTGATCTATATGAATACATATTTTGAAAACTATTTCCGCCACCTAAATTTATCACTTTATTTTCAAGCGTTTTGCGTTTATTCTACATTACAAGTACATCTTCCAAAATGCGCATTATTTTCACTTCGTTACTCATCTATGCACCTTTAAAGTGAAAAATATTAGGTTTTTTATAATCTTTTTTGAATCAGGGGTATATAAACTAATTTGTAAGGATTGTAACTTTTTCATGTAGGAAAGACTTCAAGAAATTTTAATGTAAAAGTTAAGGAACAACTAAGGTGTTTAAGTCACAATAATTATTCTGAATTTGCCAACAATATTTAGGAAAAAAAACATTCTTTTGACGTAAATAAAGGTTAAAAAATGTTACTAGCAAAATACAACCGGTTTACAATTAGACAAATTTGAAAATTCAGAAATTAGAGTAAGTGTTAATAGTCAATTAAATTAAATTAATCATCAAATATTATTTAATAATAGGTATCTCTTGAATTTATTTTCATATTAATATTAATAATAAAAATTATTTCTTTATTTGTTCGTCGATGTTTTATAATATTTTTTTATTAATATTTTTGATTAATCATTACCAACTTAAATCAAATTTTGGTTACGTTTATAATTTGTCTATTCTTACGTTATTGTGTTCTAGGTTTAAAGTTTACCTTTTTTAATTTCTATAAATTTGTTATTCAATGTTTTAAAATATTTATTTATTAACGTTTTTGATTAATTGCTTACCTACTTTAATCACTTTTTATAATTTGGCTATTCTTTCATTATTGCGTTATATTTTTGTCAATTGTCTATACTTGACATAATATTTTTTCTTGTATTCTGTATGTCTTGATGTTGATATATATATATGTATTAAAAAGGGAATTTTTAATAAAAAAATAAATTATTAGTCAATTAAAATGGTAATTTTGAATAATAGCATTTAAATGTTTCCTCGTCCCTTTCACCTTCAATACCTTCCATGGAAATGTTTCTCATCAAATCGTCTTTATGTTATCTTCTATTAATAAACCATGGTAATTTAGTCAATTTATAAATCTGAAGTATATTAAAACATCCAGCCTGGGAATCATATTTCATTCGCGATAATTATTATTTAAGGGAACTTCGGTTCCAAGAATTATTTATCGGTGGTTTCCTTAATTAGTACGAAAAGTGAGAATTATGTGTTCATTGATTAATACGAGTACACGGTCTGATCAGTTTATTCTATAGAACACATTAATTAAGTCTGTATAGTTTCGAGAACGAAAACCAATCTAATTAATACAAGTATATTTGGATAACTATAAAATTATATCAATGTTTGGTTATTAATTAAAAATTCTCGTAGAATAATAAATCATAAGCACATGAATAATACATATCCTATTGTAAAAAAAATGTCTACAGTGCCAGGGAATATGTCTCCGTCTTCCTGTGTCAACTGTGGTAAGAGGTGCATAAATGTGGAAACTTCTCTACCCAGTGAGCGGGCTGTTGCTTTGTAGGGATTTTATTTAATTTATTTCAAAGAATTTTAATAATAATTATTATTATAATAAATGTTTATTCCGGTATGTGGGGAAACTGTGTTTTGTAACACTTGCTGATACCAATCTTATATTTAAGTCCATTCACTAAGGTAATGTAGGGTATAATATGGAATTTGGGCGGAGATGGAGGGAGTTGGTGCTCGGGGCCCAGCGGCCGACGTTGGAGTTAGAAGGATTCGAATTCGAGTCTAATTTGGAACACATAAATAATTAAATAAATTAAATCCCTTCCAAATCAACAGTCAGTATTATAATATTATATTATATTTGCTAGTTTTGGGCCGCTCGCTGACGGTCCGGTAGGGAATCGACACAAACTTCGTGCGTGATACCGACAGTCCGCTGTGCCATATATTTCTATTGGTGCCAGTTCACGACGCGGAGGGAAGGCGGGAGAAGTGTGGCGTACTTCTAATATACTGCAGGCGGTACGAGGTTTTAGTAGATTCTCAATATTATCACGTCACCGTTGAGATGGCTTTAGGAATTTTCAATAAAAAAAAAATTTATAACATTTATTTTAGATAAAAATCGCTTTTTAAATATTCTTACGAATTTATTAATTGGGCACATCAATAATACCATAAAATCGTTGTGAAAAAATGAAAATTTTCACAATCTCATCATCACTTGACTTTCGCGACGGTATGCGAAATGCAGAACGGTAAAACAAACATCTGCAATACTGACAGTAATGGCTACAAATATTATGACATCTGAAGACCCGTGTGCGAGTCCTTATCGCGGGATATTACTCAACATTACACCTATTTTAGGGTACTCGATTTATGTCGGTTCCTTACCGGATCGTCAACGATCGGCCTTAAAAACAGAAAAAAATTTGCCAAGTATATTCGCGATTTTTAATATTTTATTGAAGGTAAACTTTGTTATGTGACATTATAATTGAAAACAAAATGATTTACTTAAACATTTTTATCTTTAAGTTTGCCTGAAGCAGTAAAAACTGACGAACAATGAACTCTGATATCAATTTACACAACTTATATTATATGAAATGTTTCGATTGCACAATTTTTTTTCCTATTTCCATCACGAGCTATGGAGCTTGAAATATGAATATGTTAAAACAATTTAAAACATAATTCCACTTTTATTTTATAAAAATTTTGAAAGAAGTATATGAACCAATTTGGAGATGATCGAAATAGAATCTGTCTGGTTAAAAAAATAAAAGTGAAATATAAATATTTTTTTAAATATTCGTTACCATGGGAATCTACCACAAACCTAACAATGTTAATACTTCTGGCCATATGCGAAGCGTACATTGTTAGTTACGGGCTGATGTACAATGCTAAAAAATCGTCACGCTGATTTTCAAAGCAAATACTGGTCCTTCTGTCATTTCGCAAATACGTCTCGGCAGAGCCAATCTTAAAATCTGCAACGAAATAAAATATTTTGGGTGTGTCATCACTGATGACCTAAATGATAAAAATGACAAACGCCAAAGAAGAGTACTGAGCGTGCAAGCCAACATGCTTGTCGGGAGATTCAACAGGTGCAGTCCTCCGGTAAAGAAGTAAGTAAGTAAGTATTCCAGACATACTGCATGAGCTTTTATACTAGCGAACTATGGACACAAGGCGTCACGAATGATTTGTATAGCGACGTGTTTGTGAAAAATCGCCTCAAGGGCGCTGTACAAATATTACTTCCTATTCTTTAACTAAGTATGTACAAACGGTTACCGAAAAACATACTTAACTGGCAGGTTGTTTCGAATGAACACAGTTTTATTAGAAAATTTAAGTATAGGGATGATAGTTTTACAGTTGTTATTTTATCCTCCCTTTCTATTGATTTTACATTTATAGAATATTGGTGGCATAACAAGAGTTGGTATTTATTGAAAGATTTATATTTTTTAGCACTGTAAAATGTTTAAAAAATGACCTTAAAAAGAGTAAGAAGCTTTCAATAGATATTAACATTTTATTTTTTTTCACCTTTAGTTATTTGGTGTTGCGGGCTGTGGACGCATTTGGGCACCAATGCGTGAATTTTTAAACTTTTTCTATTTAATGTCTTTAGGTAAGCACTAACCGGCTAGCCTAGCTAAGGAATTTACGGGGGCATTTCTTCAATCTATGGATATGATTGTCTGAAAAGACGAGTTGTAAGTTAAGTTCTGAATTCTGTCGTCTTTGATAATTCTTAAGTCATGCGGCAGTTCATTCCAGGCTTTAGGTTCTGATACTCCGAAAGCACGATCACCGAACTAAGTATTAGGTGTGTACTTTGGTTCCTTCAACCTCGCGATAGCTGATGACGCAGCTGACCAAAGAGTGGACTGCCGTGAATTGGTATTTTCAGGAATAGACAGTTCTGATAAGTAAGCCGGAGCCATTGCGTTAAGTGACTTAAATACCATCAAGCAGAGCTTGAACTGGATTCTTTTAGGACATTTGATCTATTTCCACATTATGTAATTTATTCAGATGTATTATTTTATATGACATACATGTGATTATTTCACTCACCGCTTCATTCAGCTTACATTATTATTATTATTAATATATAATTATTTTTTAACTTGAAAACATTTTTTCCTTTTCAAAGACAAGACGAAAAAATACTGTTACTAAAACATGTTGTTATACGTTCTTATGATAGCAGAGCTCAATTTGTTACAATCATTTTACTGATAGTACTTGAAAATGAAGATGATAGAAAAATACTGTTATTAAAACATATTGTTATTACTTATGATATCAGAGCTCAATTTGTTACAATCATTTTACTGATAGTACTTGAAAATGAATACGATAGAAAAATACTGTTTTTAAAACATGTTGTAATTACTTCTTATGATAGCAGAGCTCAATTTGTTACAATCATTTTACTGATAGTACTCGAAAATGAAGATGATAGAAAAATACTTTTTAAATTTTTACAGTTGCTTAACGTTAAGAGCTTTGATAAATGGACCAAATGAATAGGATTCAAATTAAACCCAGAATCCTTTAACTTTTAGTCACCCATTAACAGTTCTATACAACTTCTAAAGTCCTTAAAGACCCACTGCCTCCAGAGTAGCGAGTCAATATTTAATCAACAGGTTCGTCGGAAAATTTCCTTATTTACTTTCGCTTTGAGGGCAGACAAAGGACGACTTTACTCGAATTATTCTAACCAGGTAAGTAAGATAAAGTCAAATTGTTATTTTTGGGGATGATGTTTTTGAAACGTGGTTAAAAAAATAATCCAAAAAACACAAAATAAGTTTCAGGTAAGAATTTTTTTTTGTGAAATCGCTCAATGACCCAATTGTAGAATGCCCCTTTAAAAATGTTGTGAGGCTGACGAAACGGGAAAAGGTCAGTAAAGGGGATGAAATAAGGCTTATGTGGTTGATATTCGGAAATGGTCACGAGTGGCGTGCATTGTTCCGTGGCCAAAGGTAGGCGGTGTGTAGTTTTTCAAGTTCGGGTATGAATCAAATATTTGTAATTGGCCATTTTATACGTCAACCCAATAACTGAGCGTGCAAGTTCTTTACCAAATTCATGGAAAATTAATGTTTATTTTATGATTTAATTTCTTTTATGGTTCGTTTTTCTTTGGATAGGCACAGCTTTTCAGCCTTTGTGGACTGCACACCACAACTGGTCACTAAATTAAAGTCATAACAAGCAACTTTTTGATTCCGAATCTCGGTCTTCTAACTAACTAACTAACTAACCATCACGCCGTTTCCCCGCAGGGGTAGGTAGAAAGGATAGACCGCCAAACAACTCGATCTTGGCATACACTTCTTGCTTCATTCATATTATACATGGTCTCATACATTCCCTTCTATTATCCTGACTTCTGACAAGTATTTGATTCACTTTGATCGTGACATGTTTTCCTCGGGCGTCCTCAGCTTCTTCCATTTACATTCGCTTCAGATATTCTTCTTACACTTCTTCGTTCATTCGCTCTACATGCCCAAACCATCTAAGCGTCCGTTTCTTAATCCTTACTCATTGCGCTTACATCAGCCTTGCTTTCTTTACAAATCTCAATATGTTTCACGTGATCCTACACGGTTTTACCACACATTCGCCTCAGAGATCTCATTTCTATGGCATTCGGTTTACTTTCATCCTTCCTCTGCCAATTCCATGCCTCACTACCATACATCAGGGTTGGTATGAGCACTCCATTGTGGACTGCTAGCTTCGCTTCTTTGGACAACTTTTTGTTAGCGCCAACCAGTCCTCCGTTAATGGACTTTCCTGAATTCACCTTTTTCTTTTATCTTTTATCAGGGTGATATTGTCTTCTAGTCTGAGACGAGGTGCAAAGAATACATATATATATAAGGGATCTCTACATATATATTTATTTCTGTAATACCCAATATATTAAATAAACGCACGTTTTATACATATGACATTACAAACTTGACCATGAATACATTATAACACGAAAATAAGAAAAATCTGTCGAACGTCGTATTTTATAAACAGACCATAAAAATCTTCAAATAAGAATGAATTCATAGTAAACAATTTATTTTGTTTTGCGTTAAGTGTGATGTTAAAATAAATTCACAAAGAAGTGTCAATAAAGTAAATGAATTCTATAAAAGAAATATAGCATTTTCAAGTAATACTACTTATAAGTTTATTTCTTTTATTTCTTTCTTGCAAATTCAATAACACCGCCGAGCTTCTGCCATCAAAATACGAGAGGAAGAAATAGATCACAAAGTAAAAAATTGTATTATGGCTCCCTCTGGGAGGCTGATGGGGATTACACTTGGAGTGAGGGGTGCGGGAGTACATGAAGGCAGGAGGGGAGGTATTGGTTTTATGGCAGGTAAAATATGTTCTCTGGTGTGAATGCCATTTTTCATTATAGTACATGGCTCAGAGCTTAGACAATTCTTGAGCTAGATTCACAGAATTTTTTTGTATCTGTATGTAATTACGTAATATTCTGCAGTTTTTTGTTGTTGTAATTAGTGATCTTCTCTTTCTTGGTATACTCGTATACATAGAGAGTTCAATAAGTTGTAGAACGGAATAAGGCGTTTTCCGTGGAGTTAAAAGTAATTTTATTTATTAAATAAACACTGTGTTATAAACCATGAATATATTTAGCTCAAGCTTCGTCAGGGTAAATATAATAACTAAAGAATAATACAGAGTATATCGGTTATATATTATAGTTACAGAATACAATAGAATGCAATAGAGTGAATACAAAAGAGAGAAAAGAAAACAAATTATTAGAGGGAGACAACAATAGAAAAGTATCATGTGTAAATGGGAGACAACATTAATATACATTAATAATAATATATGGTAAGTACAAGAGTGTAATGAGGACATAATGAAGTCATTAAAGAGATAATCCTACAATTTTTACCGAAGAAAAAGCAACAGGAAAATAGACCACTTGATTATATAATGATAATTAAACGATGACTGAACATAACAACGGTACATAACATATGAAGTGAAAGTTAATGATTAATAAGCTAGGGAAGATTCACAGGAAACATGTATAAAATTGGACTATCGGATAAATTTGTTTGATTATTAAGTAGGTTACGTGAAAATCGATTTTGTTGTGTATTTTTTTAGTTTTGGCGAAGGTCAAACTTAATATGGGTGACTTTAAGGTCTATAATTGTTGTTCAATATAACATACTATTATTAATGAATGAATTTAGAGTGTTTATGATCAAACCAATTATCTTTTTTTTCCGATATTATGATAATACTAATGCTCAACACTATTATTATTCTTTGAGTTAGAGTTTCTAAAAAGGTCAATAACTTTCTTACTTATGTTTAGTTATGGTTAACTATTAATGGAATATAAAATTATTTACGGTAAAACTCACCCCTGTTTTGAAATTTGACATTCTAACCTCAAATCTGTTCAAAACCGACCGGCCATAGATTTGGAGCGTTTTGGTGGGCTTTGAAAAATTGAAACTGTGACAATTATTTTAAGTATGAAATTTAAGTTTAAACTTCATTATTGATAGTAAAAAAAAAATAAATGGAAAAATGGATTGGAGTTCCTTATTGTGTTTTCTGCATTTTACTTGTTTCTCATTAATTTTAGTGTAACTTTAATTGAGATAATTATTGTTATTTAATGTACTAATTAATTGTAATTATTTTTTAAACATTTATGTATGCAGTTGCCTGTTTTATGAAAAAAAAATGTATATTTTACTATTTATTAATTGTTTTTGTGTTTAATTCGTAGAATTCCATTTAATTTTTTATAATTAATATTATTAAATTTGATTTACATTAAATTTTTTTTAAATATTTTACTATTGTTTTTAAATCATGTTTCAAAATACTCTAAATTTTTCTCTGTGCTCTTTAAAAACCGAACGAATAGGAAAATAACTTTGAATGATATTTTTCAAGGTTTGCATTTTTTATGGTAGATATGATTCAAGAATGTGGAATAAACATGTTTATATGTAAGTATTCGAAGAGAGCAATTACTCTAAGGTTTGAAAAATTATTTAAAAAATAATTACTTTTTTTTTATAACTATTAAAGATCTTCACAATATAGCTTGATACTAACAACCAGCGAAACAAGCAGTTCTATCTGGGAGCCATCTTAATTTTTGTTCCTATGTTTATCTGTTTTCACATTACTTTTTTATTTATTTGGGATGGCCTAATCTACTAATAATGATGCCAACAGAAAACCAAAATAACTTCTCTACACTTCTAAACTTGTTTTCAGACAAACGTTCTACATGGACAGAAACATTTGACCTAAACCCCCTTTTTGATCCATTCCTCTTATCACACCCTTTCTTCCTTTTAGAATAATTTAGAATAATTAACAATTTAAAGAAAAACGCATATTGTGAATAAGGTACATATTAAGACATTCTCTTTTTTTTTAATAAACGGAAAACTTCGATGGAACACACACATTAACGAAACACTAGCGAAAGCGAGACGAACAGCAAACGCACTATACCCCCTTATCAGCTACAACAGTACACTAAACCTAAAAACAAGCTTCTTATTTACACATCGACAATCTGATCAAAATTTATATTCGCATCACCCATATGGGCAACTTCAAATACAAAAAGGCTAGAATCATTCCAGAATCCTTTGCTCCGAAGATTCACCAAAAGTCCCTGGTTCATCAGGAATAGAATAATTAAAACGGGCTCGAAAATTTCTCCACTCCGAAAACATATAATAGATTTAGCCAAAACATTTTACTCCAAATTAGAATCGAACTCGAACCCCTCCATCTCCAACCTCGGCTTCTGAACCCCCAGCACCGACCCCTGCGTCTCCGCCTAAATTCCATCTTATACCCTCCATTACCTTAGTGTGTGGTCTTGAGTATAAGATTGCTATCAGCAAGTGCCGCTAGCACATAAAACAGAGTTTACAATTCTTTGAAATAAAAATCAACAAAAGCTCTAGCGTAGCAATAGGCAGCCCGCTCACTGGGTAGAAAAGATTATCTCCTCATTTATGCACCTCTAACCACAGTTGACACGGGAAGAGGGAGAAATTTTCCATGGCACTGTACACAAAAATTTTACAATACAGAAATATAAACGGAAAACAAAGTTTTGGGCTGGTTTTTGGTAGTCAGGGTGTATAAATTAGAGAAGGAAAACTTGCGTAATAAAATATTCTGTCTAAAAATAATTATATCCCAAACTTTATGCGCAAACAAAAATAAAACCGTCTGATCCAAGCATTATATTATCATCCCCAGAGTGAAACATAAGTAGAGCCTCCCATTTCCCATATCATATCGGGAATATGGGAATATTTATTGTTCATCTTTTTCAGGAAAAGTAATCCTTTGACACTCGCCTTTGAAAGTCGGTGGTGGAAGAAAAATGCGTCTTGTTTTATGGATATATTAAACATGGTAAAAATACAGACTTGGGAAAGGACATAAACCGAGTGGACTCTCGCATAGTTTTTTTTTGAATTAGCGGTAATAAACTAGGCTAATCAAATTAATGAGACATGGACTTGAACTTATGTTTACTAGCTATGAAGTTGTCAATTCTTCCTTGTCGTTTGGATACCATAATTGATTTGATCATTATCTCTAAACAATGAAACATGAAACGTTCATTTGAAAATTTTATTTCATTCCAAACATTTATTTTTTCAAAGTGTATCTAAGTAATAAAGTTCTTAAGTAGGTACCCACTTGTGTTTTCCATTTTTAAATATTTTACCAAAATTTCTTCTTTTGAATATGTAATCTGTTGCTAACCAGAGGGGTATATTTATGGGCTAAACTCAAAACAACATGGCGGGTTCGATGTGTTTCATACTAATTTTAAAACGTTACAGCAACAGTTTTACATATTGGATTTCATTCAAACTACTCTTTAAACCTTCCCGGCACTAATAAGAACAAACTGTAATAATTTCAGAGAAAAGGGTCAAGTAATTTTATAGAAAATCGAGGACAGATAGACAGACAGACAAATATTAATTTTATATATATATATATAGAAGACTAGCGCGGACCGTGAAAAATCACGGGATGCTTATTATAATTGTAGGATTTATTTTGAAGAGTTTAATTTTATTTTTAATATTAACCAAGTAACATTATTAATGAACATGCCAAAACGGGTGTTACATAACCTTTGCCTCCAGCCGTCGGAATAATACTCAGGGCGATTCTGTTGAATCTGACGTCAGTGATCTCAACACAGTAAAAGTTATACTCAAGAGATCGTAACTGTTTTGTCAACTATTTTATAATGCATTTATATGTAATAGGGTAGATACTCAATATGTATCGTTTGCCATTATTGGGTTCCGCTAGATTATGAAAGCTTTTGACGTGACCTTTTCCGTAGAAAGTTATCCACTTTGTTTCGTCACTTTTCCTGTGATGACGCTAACCTTTGCGAGTTTTTGGATTGCCGCCATCGTCTGACAGAATTTCCAAGTAAACTTCGTAGCATTATTCAAATAGAGATAGAAAATGCTTTAATTTGTATCTTGTAAAGGCTTTTTAGCCCGAATCCCCCGGGGAATTGTGTTTCTAAGGTAGCAATACATTGCCGGCTAGAAATTTTCGTAAAAACTTGCTCGTTTACAAGAGCCATTAAGACATGTTCTTGTAGGAAGCCAGTTTAAAGTATTTAGTTTATGAATAATTTGTGTCAATATTTTTTACGGTGTCTTCAGTTCGTTGAAGTTAGAGCTCTCTTTTTTTACGGAATTTTGAGCAAATAAGTGAATATTTATAGAGGAACTACTACGGTAAAACGATAGATATGTAAATAAATTGTGGAATATATGTGAAATATATGGGAAAGGAAAGAGACAATAATTATAGTGCAAGAAACGGGAAAGGAAAGAGATATGTCGTGTATAAAAATTATAATTTTTATTTCTATAGTGGAAATGACGGGAAATGGAAAAAAAAAGATAAGATATCGTGTGACATTTGTGGAAGTTTTGGAAATGGAAAAGGAAAAAAGTTTTTTAAATGTTGCAGATGACAGAATAAGGTGAAGATAAAAAAAGATAGAAAAGTAGAAGATGATAGGATAATGTAACGGTGGAGAATAATGCTGATAATAGTAGAAGATGATAATACGTGGTAATGATAGAAAACTAAAGCTGACAATAGCAGAATATGATAGGATAAGGCAAAAATAGAAAGATAAAGCTGACAATAGCAGAATATGATAGGATAAGGCAAAGATAGAAAGATAAAGCTGACAATAACAGAATATGATAGGATAAGGTAAAGATAGAAAGATAAAGCTGACAATAGTAGAAGATGATAGGATAAGGTAAAGATAGAAGAATAAAGCTGACAATATTAGAAGATGACAGGATAAGATAATGATAGAAAGATCAAGTTTAAAACAGTTGTATTAAAATTGTTTGTACACTCGTACAGCCATTTTGGTGAAATATTACCCGAATGGTAGGTTACACGTACCCACTAGCAAAGATCAGTAGTAACTAAATCACTCTCCTGAGAAAAGTAAGAAATGCCGTCCACAGATTTTACTAAACTCTTCCATTTGTAGTAAAAATTGAGAGCGAGAGTAACTATCTCTAAATAATGAAACAAAGAAACATTCATTTGAATATTTTATTTCATTCCAAACATTTATTTTTTCAAAATGTATCTAAATAATAAAGTTCTTAATTAGTTACCTACTTGTGTTTTCCATTTTGAAAATATTCTACACAAATAAACGTTCTTTTTTTGAATATGTAATCTGTGGCTAACCAGAGTGGTATATCCATGGGCTATCCTCAATACAACTCGGCGGGTTCAATGTTTTTAATACTAATTTTAAAACGTTACAGCAACAGTTTTGCACATTGGATTTAATTCAAACTACTCTCTAAACCTTCGCGGAACTAATAAGAATAAACTGTGGTATTTTTAGCGAAACCGGTACAGTAATTTTTGCGAAAATCGAGGACACACAGACAGACAAACATTCATTGTTATATATAGAGATTTGTAGTTGGCGTAATGCTATTTTGTGTACGATATAGATTCCATTTCAACGGAAAGTGGTCACGGACAATACTGTTTATGTTTCCATGTTTAATATACGGTACTTAAATATCATTGCCCCAATAATGGCTATATCTCACGCATCATAAAACGAGTCGTTTTCTCCAACAAATATGTGTAATAAATTTTATTTCGTTATCTCTGAGTGTGTTAACGCCGAAAACCAGCAATTTTATCGTACAGTGGAAATTGCATAAAAGTTTATTACTTACATAATATCTTTCTGGAATAATAACACGATGTTCCAGGCTTCACAAGAACCCACTGCTTCAAGCCAAATCAAAATGTCTCCAAATTTTTGAAAACTAAATAATTAACATAATTAACTGTTAACTTATTAATCTTAATGTCCTTGCTTTTGTCAGCCTAAACAATTTTCTCGGTGGTTTTATGAGATATTTAATGTGCTGGTTGCTTAGTTTATTTCAATAGTATATTATTTATCATTGTTCCTTCCTACAGCCATAAAGTCGTTTTAATGACCTTTGTAAATTATCATTCTTGGGTTCTTCAGTTGTATTTGCAGATGATACTGTTTTGGTGTTTGCTGGCGATACTTGGGATGAAACTTATGCTAAGTGTGAGTCAGGATTAAAGACTGTTAAAAAGTGGCTTCATCAAAACCTTTTAACTTTAAATACGCAAAAAACTAAATATATTACTTTTAGCTTTTCCTCCGTAAGTCAACCTTCTGTCGACCATTCCTTAACAATGCATTGTTGTGTACACGAGTGCAATTGTCAATCCAAGAAAGAGAATACAATATCAAATATCTTGGCTTAATTATTGATAAATATTTAAAATGGAACGATCAAATTGCTGTATTAACAAACAAAATAAGAAAACTAGCATATATCTTTAAGGCTCTAAGAAATATGTTGGACCAAGTTACACTAAAAACTGTATATTATGCTCTTGTTCAATCTCTTCTTTCATACAATATCGTATGTTGGGGTTCATGTTACAAGACTACCCTAGAGTCCTTAAATGTTGCACAAAAATTAATTTTAAAAATAATGTACGAAAAATGTTTTTTATATTCATCTTACAGGATTGTCCTAGTGATATGGGTGGCTAATGTTATTGTTTTCATAATTAAATATAAGAATAAATAAATAAATAAATGGTCTCACGAAACAACACTGAGCAGTACGATGAGATTGGCTTTGCGCCCAGAAGCCATGGGTGTGTAGCTACCTGCTGAAATGGCCACTAAAAATTACTATTTCGACACCCGTCAAACACTTCAAGTACGGCTACAGTAGTGACATCTAAATATCATTTAATTAGATTATCTCTATTCGTCCCGTATTCGATGCATTTTTTTTGTTATCTCGTGTTATAATTTATATGATACAAAATTAATCATTAGGTTTTATAAAATTGTATAAGTAAATCAATTCCTGTTAAACATTTGCGAGTCGCTTGGAAAAAAATTGTCGAAAAATGGAAAAATTATAACATAAAGTTGAAGATAGAAAGGAGAAAAAGACATGCCTAAGGATTAGATCATAAAAATGTACTTTTTTTAAATATATGTGCACGAATGCACACATGTGCACTTAGGTGCATACATACAAACCCACGCAAACACATACGCATATATACACATATATGTAAGCATATATACATATGTACACACATATACACACACCATTACCCATATATACATATACACACATACACATGAACATACACATATTTATCCACACTCCTAAACAATATATACCCCTCTATCTGAATAAGGGAAATAGGCTACTAACACTATCACAATCACTCATCAAAAAGTCCCCAAGCATCTTTTTAAAACTGTGGTATTTGGCTATTGCCTTTATTTCTATTTAGGAGCAAGGAAATTAAACTGTGACTGTGCCATTACGGTTTTTGTTGCTGGAATAATATAATTGGATTGATTGGAATATCTAGTATTATAGTTTGATTCATATATTTTTTTAAAATTAAGTTTGTACTAACAGAGTTTAATACTTCATTTGTATGAAATCACTGTGAAACAACATAAATCTTATTTTTTTGATCACTGAAGAGAATATTAACTAATTTCAAATGAAATTTGAGAGAGATAAAGACACAGAAATTTAAAAAAAAGGTTACGGTCTTATTTGGGAATCGAACCTAGGATCTCTATCTTACCGGGACTAGCACTCTAACCACTGACCTATTGAAACCTTATTACTTTCAGTCAATTAAAACAATTCCTCGATTTTAGAAATACTAATTCGTCTTTAATTAATTCCCATAAATTCCCGAAAATTTAAATTCAATGAAAAACTGCACATAATGAAACTTAACTTAACTGAACTTAATTTCATTTTAAATCCGATAGCGTCTTAGTTGATACAGCTCAAACTAGCAGGGGGAGAGTTAGGGCGGGAGTAAACAAGGGCACGCTCGGGCGCGCAGAGATTGTTCAACAGGTAGCCCCCCCAGCCAAGCCGCTGTACCCGGCTGTCCCAGTCTCCCCAATTCACCCCTACCCTGGGTTGGTCCTGTGTTCTAACCGGTGACTACTTACCCCGCTTGCCTCGGTAACATTTCCATTATAATGCGATCCAAGAAAACATTATAAATGTAGGTTTTTCATGCGTAATTTTCCTTCATTTAACTGCACTTCTGAAGAATGAGAGAAACCCAAGACGGTGCGTGTTTACATGGGAGGATCGACTTTATGGTCGTTTGTTTAAGAAATATGAATAATTTACTATCGAGAAATACGACTAGGACTAGGACTAGGGGACCAATAACAAGTACTTTATGCATAAATAATTCCTCGGAAGTATACACACTTGTAGCAGACTTTTATAATAATATCATATAATATTACGCCCCTGAAAAACTCACTCAAAAAGTGTACATCTGGTTATTTGTGATTTTAATTATTAATATATAATTTGACCTGTGACCTCTGAGTAATTATATTTAGCGATGGAAATCTCGGACGCCTAGGCAACCACGAAATAGGTCCAATTCCTCTATAACGAAAATTAATACGGACAAGTTTCATAACTACGTAAACTTTTAAAAGTTTTGATATTGGAATACATTTTTAGGTAACCTTCGCATGTCAAATATAGCACTCAATGGGGTATAAACCATATTTCTTCCTGTTGCCTTGTCAAGTAACATATTTTTAATTGTTATACCTCAAATGGGGATGCCATAGTCGCACTGGCTCCAGACGTTTGGGAGCAGGTACTTTTTTGTGGAATCACATAAAAAAATAAATTAAAATGGTGGCTCGACAAATCAATACAAGTATGAATCGACACACTTTTTAAAAGTGATATGAAATCAAGAATAGTTAGAACTTCTCATAAACAAAATTTTCAGCAATCATATAAATTTAACGGAATTTAATTTCATACTTTGTAAATGAAATCCTCGGAACGGGAAATCGCAGTGATGATATCATTATTTGTTATTTTGTTATAAAAAACGAAGATAATAAACATTGTTATTATAATTAAAGATGTATCACTTCATATAGTTTATTTGTACACTGTAGCAGTGGCGTGCATACAAGCATACAAGCTGAAAGCTATGCCTGCCTTTCATTTTCGAGATTTCTGAAGACAAAAAGGTAATTTTTGCAGAAAATTCTTATTTCGTACGGTAATAAATTGTTCTTATTTTCAAATTTCTAATTTTTAGTTGCAATTTACTATGAGTGTTATCCTTCATCCGTTATGGTGTGAAGCATAATATTTAGGGGGTGCGTATGGTTGCCAATCCTGACCGTAATGATCAGGACGGTTTGCGATTGCGAATTGTATGTATAAACGACTTTTTGAGCGACTACGGCATAGGATTGAGGAACAAAAAGATAGACGGAAATGGTAAAACAAGGGTACACACCGATTTCACCATTCACTGTGGAAAATTCAATTGTGTCTTCACTTGTTTCACTGGATATTATTATACTTGTACGGAACTTGTGTTA
>JAHDVE020010127.1:0-22215 GCA_022606495.2 Halesus radiatus
TAATTTTCTATTCTTAAAATGTATTCTTTTTATATGGCAGACAGAGTATTGCACTCACCGCTTTGTTCTGCTGAAATAAAACATGATTATTATTATTACTATTATTATTAAAGTTAGACTTGATTGTTTGACTTGAATTAGATTAGACAACTTAGGAGCAATATAATTTTTTTTAAAATCTTTAAATATAAAATTACCAGATAACCTAGTTAATAATCAAACAAGTGTCCTGTGTTATTATTAACTTCCACCTCGTACGTCGTTATGGATACCGTTGTTAGGTTGGCTTAGTCATCCGTTTAAATTTTATTATGTAATCAAGTAGCCTGTTTTCCAGTAATAATTGCTCTTTCTTGTATAAATATTGTAGGATTGTCTATCTTTAATGACTTCATAATATTCCCATTACACTGTTGTATTTACTACCTATTATTATTAATATATGTTAATGTTGTCTCCCTCTTACACATAATATTTTTCTATTATTGTCTCCCTCTTACACATAATACTTTTCTATTATTGTCTCCCTCTAATATTTTGTTCTCTTTTATCTCTCTTTCGTATTATATTTCATTCTATTGTATTCTATCGTAACTACACGTAACCGATAATTGTATTATTCTTTAGTTGTTATATTTGCCCCGACGAAGCCTGACCTAAGTGAAACCGGTTGGCGATAAATAAAATATATTCGTGGTTTATAACAAAGCGTTTGATTTATTTAATATGATGTCAAACCACAAATTGATTGTTTCTGATGAAAAAAAAATGGTTAAACAGGCTCGAAAGGAGGGTTTCGTCCGCAGATTAACACAACTCATATCTTCCTGGCTGCTGTCTTGGGTTAGTGGCATTATGATGTTGTCCATACTCCGATAGATACGTGCCTAAAAACTTCAGTCGTAGTAGTCACCACGACTTATTCAAAGTACCACATGGTAAATGCTCTAGAACAGTATAATATAGCATGAAAAGACGATTGGTTCTATTGAATTAAATTTCTAAAACCGTAGATATATTTCAAACCGTGTAACTATAAATACTGCTACAATATTGCTGAATTCCGCGGAATCAGAGCGGGCGGCGCAGCGCTGTTTTTCTTCCAAACGACGTTCCTTTTATTACATAAATTCCGTATTATTTATTTTTCATTTTTCTTCGCTGGGGTTTGAACCCTCTCTGTGCCTTAAACGCTATCTCGGAACTCGTCAGGCTCATGAATACCCGTGTTATTGCATCATAAAAAATATCTTTGGAGGGAATCGAATACAGAATACAGAAGTTTTGCACAAAAGTCTGGTGTCATCAACACTACATTACAGAGGGCGCCTGTGTGAAGGGATCATCACTCACTATGCTTTATGCAATATAACCCAACCTTACCTAACCTTACCTGACCCATAATTATATCGTAAAATACGATATTGGAGGGGCCTCTCTGCTATCTGATGATGATTTTCGTCACCTTCCTTCCAGTTGTTCATATTACGAGAATTTTCATTCATCGTAAGTGTCTGTGCCAGTAAGTTCTCGACCAGCTCAAGGTCGTAAATCTTGGACTTTTGGGTCAACAGTGGATTTAATATATCTAGAATATCTCGACGCGAATGTGTGATTGTTGCTTGTTAGATTAAAACACTACAGTTGTCAACAACGATTATATTTATGATGAATAATCAATAATCAACAGTCTAGCGACGCTTAAGTATCTCTACAGTAAGTTAATGAAGACTTGTTGCTTACTGAGAATTTCGTGAGAAAAGAAGGAAGAATTACGCAGTTGATGTTATTTATAACATTGACAGTTTGAAAGGCATAGAAATGTGAATTGATGTGAGTTGTCTATTAATTGATTGCGTTCACAGTGAGTAAATTCTGGCATAAAGGTAAATCACATACTAAATTGAACTATAAATGGTTAAAACAAATAATATCATTAAAATAAACAGTACTAATAATCCAATAAATTGATCTAACTGTTGGCACCGGCAGTAGGTATATTACGTTTTTAGGTTAGGTGAAATGACGGATGTGTCGAAACCGATAGCAGAGTAATAAAATTAACTAACAAAATTACACAGTAGATAAAACTCTTAAAATAAAATTGGTGAGTAAAATAAACTTCATTATATCCCTTACCTCCCAGAGCAGCGTTTTCAATGTTAATTATTTTTGATTTGAATTCGTAAGATTCCATTTAATTATTATTATTATTTTTTTATTCAATGTAAATCACATTTAATAAAGCCATGATTAAGCTCTGATAATGATCCTAATATAACATTAATTAATAAGGTAAGGAAAATTATTCATTCCCCACTTCTCAGTATGTTCACAAGACCTAAATAATAAAACAATATAAAATTTTAAAATAAGTCAATAGCAGTCACGTCATTATAACACAATTAAGAAAACATTGCCATTTGAATCGGGGAAAACAGATTTTAAAGTACCTCACAGAATGGAAAATCTATTTTCACAATTATTTTCTAAGTAAATCGTTTCCACCTGTAATAAATCATTTTAGCCACCATAAAAAAAAAATTGGGGAGGGGTAAATAGAATCAGTTAAATAAGTCGTCTTAAGGTTTGAAAATGGTCTTAGACGCCGAAACAGCTTTCACAATAATAAAAAAAACTAAAATACTTGAAGAACTTAATTAACATCAGTAAATTAGATTTATATTAAATTTAAAAAATATATATTTTTTCTTTGACTGTGGCTCGGGACGTAGTCACTCATCGTTCAAAAGAAGGCGTAGTACATGTGTTTTATTTTTTAAGCGAAAACAAAATTAATATATAAATGCTGTAATTTTTGAAGAGCCGAAAAATCTAGACCATGCTAGGATGGTTGGGTTCCAGATTTGAAGAGACAGGTTCCTTATTATCTTCATTTTATCCGTTTTCGACTCAGAACAGTGGGATTCAAAGATGTATTAAGATTCAAAATTGCATGCAAAATATTTCATAAACTGAAATATTATTATTATTTTTATAAACAATAATTATTAATCTAAAACACTCATCCAAATTGAAAAAACCTTCCGAGCAAAGATAAATGTCGCCGGCAGGACTCGAACCCGCACCCTTATAATGTCCGGTCAGATGCTCTACCGTTGAGCTACGTCGGCTTATCGCAAACCCGCCAAGTTAATCAATATATACTAGTGTTTCATTCAATAATTACTGTTTTTATTATATTTCACCTGTAAACAACCAATTTTATTAGTATGAGAAAGGCTTGTAACGGCTAAATCCCTCAAATAGATGGCGTCGAGACAAATTATGTCTACATTTTATTTTTTTACAGGTTGGATGAGTGTTTTAGATTAATAATTATTGTTTATAAAAATAATAATTGTTACCCTTTGCGCTATGCACAAAAATCTTGTCTTAAGTTTTTAAGAACTTTAGTTTATCAATTAATAAATATTTAACAAGTCAAAGCAATTTTCACCAATAAAATGTAGACATAATTTGTCTCGACGCCATCTATTTGAGGGATTTAGCTGTTACAAGCCTCTCTCATACTAACAAAGTTGGTTGTTTACAGGTGAAAATATAATAAAAACAGTAATTATTGAATGGAACACTAGTATACATTGATTAACTTGGCGGGTTTGCGATAAGCTGACGTAGCAACGTACCGGACATTAGAAGGGTGCGGGTTCGAGTCGTCCGCGACATTATATCTTTGCTCGGAAGGTTTTTTCAATTTGGATGAGTGTTTTAGATTAATAATTATTGTTTATAAAAATAATAATTGTTACCCTTTGCGCTATGCACAAAAATCTTGTCTTAAGTTTTTAAGAACTTTAGTTTATCAATTAATGAAATATTATTTTCCATTTTCATATAAAGCGGTAACTTGGTGATGTGACATTAAAATTTAAAAAATCAAACAATAACTTTGTCTATATCACTTTTATTTGTTATATACTTTTGCCGACCGGGTTTCGTTACTACCGTAGCTTCCTTAGGACAGTATAATACGAATTATACTACCCTTAAAAAGCTACGGTAGTAGCGAAACCCGGTCGGCAAAAGTATATAACAAATAAAAGTGGTGTAAACAAAGTTATTGTTTTATTTTTTAAAATGAAATATTATTGCAACAAAGTTGACGTTTATACTGAAATTAACCTGCGCTTTAAACTTTTACAGTGTTGGAACTAAGCCAGAACGTGTCATAAAATTCATTGAAAATTAACCATCGCTAAAAGAAGTAGAAAGCCAAATGAAAATATTACTTGAAAATATACCTGAAAGGAAATGAAAGCAGAAGAAAATATCTCTACAATTTTTTTTACGGTGTTGAAGTGAAGTAACACCAGTGTTGCATCTCCACAAGGCTATGTGATCACGAGATTGTTAAATAATTTATTTTTTTTTGGATTTTCCCGTGATTGCAGCTGTAGTATTTAGTTTCTAAAGTCATCCGCATTTGTTCTTCTCCTAATTACACAAAATTTAAATCGGGCAAAACAAGCTAACAAAGAGTAAATAAATCGAATGTAAATAGGTCATACTGACAAACGACTGGTTCGAACCGGACATGTGGATATTTGACTGTTCAATAATCAAATATATTGCATTCTATTCTAACTAGAAATGGTACATTTCATTTCCACGTTATGCACAGGATCGGAAAAAATATTTTTTCCTGAGAGCCCTCAGTGGTCTTAAAATAATTTTGGGGATCATCACTACCAACGAAATAATTGACATAGTTATTATTATTTTTTTATTATTGTAATTAAATAAATTTTAATAAATGAATTTAAAAATATACTTTTCACCACTTTATAAATATACATTGATATCTACACATATCGAAAGCGAAAATAGATATCAATTTATATTTATAAAGTGGTGAATACTAAGTATATTAATACATTCATTCATTAATAATGACACCACAAAGTGAATACCAATCGTTTGAAGAAATTATAAATACATTTCAATTCGCGATACATTACTTTTCTTAAGCAAAGCTTGTATAGAAAACCTGAGTGTACATATTGAGAATACATGTTTACATAATAATGTTTCCTGAAAATATTACAAGAAAATTATGTTTGAAAAATGTTTACATGATAATTTTACAGGGTTGGCGGTTTGCATAATGGAAAAAAAGAGAGTACATAAAGACAAGTATATTATTAGATGTTATAATAAAAAAAAAATACGTATGAACAATGTGGAGCAGGAAATTTATCGTATAGCATAACGGTACAATCTTATAAGAGCATTTGTGTGTGAATGTGTAAGTGTATTGTTTTTAGTTTGCTTGATTGTCGGATACTTTTAGGCTTATTTTGAAGTGTTTTTTTAATTGAATTTGTGAGTTCGTCACTATCTTTTATTTTTCTAATGTCTTCAGGGAGTTTATTGAAAAAAAAATGCATATCTTGAAGTGTTTAATGGTGTTGTGTACATGAAGTATTGATTTTATATGGTGGGAATAGGAATTTAAATTTTGTGCGATTTTCTGTGATGAATTAGTATTTTTGATTTTTGTTTAGTATTTGAAGTATTCCAATTTTTATAACATGTCAGTAAAAATTGGCACTTTAAATAATTATTTCTGTGATTTTGTAGAGTAATCTCTAGATTTTTTTCGTATGATTTTAATTTTATTATTGTTGCTAACTTCTTTTAATATCGAAATAATACAAGATTATTTAAAAACTATAAAGCTCCACGCCATTGGAAAAATTCAATCCTACATTATCGGATGCTTTGAATAATTTACAGGTCTCCATTGGTGATTCCGGGCGGTGCGCAGTTAGATCTATTTACAGTGAAGGGATGTTTCTTCTAGTGATGCTGGACCAGGACTGTGTGGTGTGTAGTTTTTTGTCTCTAGCAGAGGCTGTAGGGGTAATCTGTGGGTACTGGCACTATATTTTAAATGATTTGGTTAATGTAATAGTTTTTTTTACAGATATACATGTATCAAGCTGCGAGCTGAAGCCATGGTCAAGATATTTTTAAAATTTAGAATTTAGGTTGTGGTTTTAAGTAATAAATAATACGTCTTTATGAACAGATCTGTACAGCATTAACGTCTAAAGAAATATTAAAGATATGAATGAACTCATGAAGTTTTGGATATTTTTAAAATAATAAAGTGCTGTAAATGTCCAAACATGTAATTATAAAAAAATCGTTATAAAATGTGATCATGATGGCTGTATAAATGTCCTCTCAAAATTCAAAGAAAATCTCTTTATTCTAGTATCACGAAATTTACAAAATTGAACACTTTTTATGTTCGGAGTTTAACGTAAATATTTTCATTTATCGAAGGAAGCAATCACTTTGTGGCTTGATATTATGATTTAAATGAAATAATTTTTTTGTTTTAAACTACATTATTTTATTTATATTACTGCATTATCGACCGGTTTCAGTTGAATTCAACTTTCATAAGAAACGTACACATATAAACTTTATACATATATAACCGAAACCGGTCGATAATGCATTAATATAAATAAAATAAAGTGATTTAAAACAAGAAAAAAACTTTCATTTAAATTAAATATTATCAGTTTACAACGTTATTTCCATTAAAAGTTACGAAGATTTTTATGCCATATCGTGTTTTTTCTATTTTAAAGTGCTCAATCAAACAAAAAACGTTTCCAATATCGGGCGAAACCGGGTAGTAACTACTTGTCATATTTTTTTTTTAACTTCTCATTCCTTCCACCTATACAATTCCCCTACATTGGGAATATTATAGTCCAACATTTGGAACCCTTATTTGTATTGTCATCAACTGAAAATACCCAATTTTTTTGTTAATCCTAATTACGGTATAATTTTTTTTTAATTGACTACATGTTTTGACTTCATTAAAAAATAAGCACCTACTAATTATTCATCGCAATATTCATAGAATAAAGAATTCACGCTAGAAGTGTCTTCCACATATATCTGAATGGATTCCCTTCCGTTCCCTCTACCTTCAGCCTCACAACCATAGAGAAGAGAATCAACAGAGGTGCTGTTATTGGTGAGGGGAAGAAGCCAAATTTAGCAGAGTGGGGGGTGAGCCTGGAGGCATATTCATTTAAGCGATTTACCAATAAATAAATCCCGACATTTTTCAGGAAACTCGCATTGCACCGCAAAGTATTAATATTTACTCTTCGAAAAGCAAATCTGCTAATGATCAACTCGTCCTTTTTAAAATTGTGTGTAATTGCTGCCATGCCAACGCCGAAAACTAACTGCCAATTTAAGTAAAAAAGCAACAGATAAAAAAGGTTCGTCTTTTAAAATTTCTTCAAACGATTGGTATTCACTTTGTGGCGTCATTATTAATAAATTAATTAAAAATATACTTTATTTTCACCACTTTATAAATATTCATATATATCTGCATGTTTTAATTCATGTATTAAGGTTCGGCTTGTTTACCTAGACGGAATATATTGTTAGAGTATTTAGTTTGACCCTTTTAGAAATGTTTATTAATTTACTTACCGCTTTCGCGTCGTCGTCATTCTGGTTTGACAAGATTGTTTCCCAAAACTGTTAAGAATTATGTCGAATAAGCTTAAAATTAAGTAAAATAACGATTTCCCGTGGAATGTAGTGCGATATTTGTGATCATTATCACATCTATTTTGATACCATTTTAATGCATAAGAATGCGTTATTCCGTAAAATTTTCCCATGATCATTAGACGGCAGTCACTGTGGGAATGATAGCGGGGTTTATTAAAAAATGGTGCTGGTGTCAAAATGAATGTCACGTGACCTTTGCCTCCAGGTCAAAATGGTATGGATAGATTTTGCATTAGGCATGTCAATGTAATTTTGAAGTCAGTGCTCACATCCATAGAATAAAGAATATACTCGTACATTAGAAGTGATTACGACGTAGATTGAAATGGAAGCCCATGTACCTATGACTTAGTACTTGTTGGTTCTAGCTCCGAGACAGCCCATTTAAATTCATAAAATAAAAAGCTCTGTCTTTAGAACTGCACGTATGCGATGATGAAACTAATTTTTGTATTAGAAATTTAAGGTCCGAATGGAAAGACCTTCGGATCACGAAACACGCCCACATCGCATCTCTTGTGTTCTTTTTTAATCTATGGTAATATTTACTGAACCCAAACGTGAGCCCAAAATTCTGCGTAAAACATGCTGATGTTATTTCGTTCCCCATAACCTATACCCCAGAGTTTACTTTAAATTGAAATAACAACCCCCGGGCATTCATATTAGTAGGGGCGGCTTCATGTCAGCTCAAATTAAACAATATTCCGATTTCATAATGAATTCAACCATTCGTACATTTTTATTTAGCCCAGGTTTTATTAATTTTCCTTTTATAGGAATTGGACTTACCCGTTATGTAGAGTCTAGGGGTATTGTCTGGTTCTCGGAACAAAGCACTCTCAAAATACAAAAAAATATATTATGCCTTTATCGTATATTATTAAAACTTTTCCCGTACTTAGTTCAGAAACTTCCCTCCGCTTTGAGGTGGCTAAATGAGATATTTGGTGACCAGATCTAGATATTCAGGTATGACCCAAACATCCTCTTCTCCATCGCTTTCCCTTTCATACTCCCTTCAGTCTCATAAAATATCCTAACTGAGAATGTCATAGTCTACTGGTCCCGGACAGTGGGGAGCAGTCGGAACTCTGGAAAAAATCTGAATGATTTTTCTAAAGGCAATCATTCGATCATCGTAATAATTTGCTACGACGAATATATTACGTATATTTGAAGAGGCCCGTTAGGTTATTTAATGGTTGTCCTCGTGTTATACATCTTTATGTAATACGTATTAAAATAATAAGTAATACATAAAATAATAACTATTTTACACATTAAGCAACAAAATAAACAGTGCAGCAAATTCACCAATTTCCAGTGTTCTCCAAACATTCAATAATCTTTGTCTCGACTAAAATCTCGACATATTTTTTGAAACCCTACCGTCATTTAAGAAAAATATTACTCATAACATCAATGCGCAATCGCAACGCTCCACTACATAGCACTATTCAGACATATAGGTACACATATACGGCCACACACACACACAGACACACGTATGTATAATTATTAGAAAGAATTAAGAATTAAGGAAATCGTAATTCATTATGTTATTAAATTAAGTTCTGCAAGTACGTTAGTTTTTTTTCTTCGAAAGATGTGTAATTATGTTGTGGCATCATTATTTATATAATAAACAAGATTTACACCGCTGTTTTTAATATATAAATATCTACATGTTTCAGAATCAAAGCTTCCCTCATCAGGATAAACAATATATTAGAAATTAATGACAAGTATAGACAAGTATGCAAATTACAAAAACTTAAATAAAAATTAACAACAAGTGATGAAAGTAGGTTTTAAGTAATTCATTAAAAACTAAAAGTAATCAAAAAAATAAAAAAAGTTGTTACGAAATATTAAATACTACAATTTTATTAGAAATTTAAAAAAGAAATTATTAAAAAAAAAAAACAATAATCAAATTTATTATAATAATATTGTAAATACAGTATCTATTTGACTTATCACTTTTTCTAATTTTAAAAATATCTAATTTATCTAATTGTCAACCAGTGGTTTTTATACGTAAAATTTTTAAACCTATTTTTATGTCATAAGAATGATTTGTTTCCAAAATATGGTTGGCAAATTCAGAATAATTACTATAACAATAATCGTAATATATATTTTTTTATAATGGTTTGAAATGTAGATATTTATATATTTAAAACTGTGAAGTAAACATAGTTCGTATTATTAATAAAAATAATAATTTATTTCTTCATTAATGTATGTAATGTAATATATCGTCAATGAGCATTTACAAACATTAAAATATATATATATATATAATATATCGTACATGTACATTTATTCCAGGAAATCATTAAAATCAGTGTTATGCAGCAAGGATCATGCAGATTCAAACTGACAGGGCAAAAAGTAGAAGAAAAAAACATTTCTTTCCAGACTTGTAAAATAAGTCAATAGATGTCTCATATAAATAAAAATCGGGTAGGCATATCCGAGATTCTATCCAGATTACAATTGAGTTATGGATGAAAATTTGCAATATGGGATTTATAAAAATGGAGGACAATATTAACAAATCTTGAACATGAAGTATGATATCGGTATAAATGGCCTAAATTGAACTGGTCTCATTAGCTAAGTTGGTTAATCGGTTACCTCGGATAGGTAGAGGTCCTGGGTTCGAGTCCCAGATGCGACTGAAATCTTTTTAATTTCTGTCGTTTTTTCGGTTTCGTGGTTCATTTGGGATGTGTTAATATTATCTTCTTCAATGATTAAAATATTACAATGAGGTTTACAAACTTCAATAAGTTATAAAAAATAAATTGAATATTTCTTTCCAGACTTGTAAAATAAGTCAATAGATGTCTCATATTATCTTCTTCAATGATTATTATATTTAATGTCCTTCACATAAAACAATATGGTTTTAATTTGACCCATGAACATATTAAAGTGGTCAACTACTTCACAATACTCATTACCATGGACACGGAGTATACCTATTGTTACGTTACGGAATTCCACGATCTGGTTTGTAATTAAATGTACATATTTACATTGAAATATATATCGTGTTCTCAGTTCGTTTATAAACAATTTGGGAAATCATCGCTTCCAGAATATATAAATATAAAAATATCTGTATATAAAGGTAAAATGCAGGAACATAAAATTCAATAAAATAATATTCTTTTGCTATAAAAAGCTAAAGCTCTCTGTGGACGCATTTAACATATTGAAGATTAGAATGAAAGTTGACTGAATTTATAATATTTATGTAGTAACAAAAGTAAATAATAAATTCGAACGATAAGAGGTACAATACCCGATAGGCGTTTTTGCAGACTTCTGGTAAGGATAGGAATAACCGTTCTCGATGAGCCCTAAAACTAAAATAAGTTTAATTCGCTCATCCGAGCTGAGCCCCCCAGGCTTCTCCACCTCGCCCCTACAGAGCTTAAACCATTTCGCAAGGCATAAGCCGCCAACAACAAGAAACAATAGTTATTGCTTGTAAGTAATACCGGGGTAGCTTGTTAAACTTTCTTGTTATAGAACTGCTTCATAACACTATGTTACCTTTAAAGTTTTATTTTTTATTAAAAGCAGTTTTACGAATTAATCACAATAAAAATTATAAATTAAGAAAATTATTACGTCCCGTCATGACTTCAAGGTGAATTTTTTCTTCGATCAGATTTCTCTATGAATTAAAACTTTTATTCATGGGATATTATGAAAGGAAAGTCATGACTTGTGTAAATGTGATTACAACGATACAAAATAGCTTTGTGATATACCCCGTTGTAAGAAGTGTCTATACTTAATTAGAAACATACCTATCAAGTATTGCACTAAGTAGAGATAATGGCCATTTCATCAAAGCTTGTACGTGCTTTTAAAATAGTCATGCTAACGGAATGGAAAAATATCATGCCCAAGTTCGTAATAAAAAATTAAATAGATATTGAATTAATCAATATTTTGCTGAAATATTGTTTTCACTAACTAACTAATTGAATGAAGAATCTGATGGATATATAAATTAGTTAATCTACTCTTAATTTCAGTGAAAAAATAAATTACATAAGTTGCAAACATGCATAAACTTTGATAAAAATACACATACATTTTTCGTATTTCTTGGGCATTAACTATTTTACAATTTCTAGACATTTTGTTTGAATAGTTTTATCCACTTTGTACTTTTTTTTTACTTAATTTTAAAATTAAGTAAAACAAAATTAACCAACAAAAGTACATAGTGGATAAAACTCTTCAAACAAAATGCCCATACATGTCTAAAATAACGGTAATTTTTTTAAAACTGAAATTAATAGCTTTTTTATAAACCCAGCAGATTCCTCATTGTATAAGTGACTTAATGAGAGCAATATTTAAGCAAAATATTGATTAATATAATATTTATATCATGAATTCGGACATAATAATTTTTCAATCGTTACCATGAAATTACGCTGACTGAATGAATGGGTCATTTTTATCGCTTAATGGAGCCTTTATCATACAAACATATGTAGTGTTACCTATTTAAAATACAACAAATTTTCTTACACATTGATAATTAAATATAAAAACTTTGTTTAATTGAGTGTAGAAGTGGGACATGGTAAATTTTTTTTTTTTAAATATATACTGGTTTAACAGTTGCATTTATTTGACTAAATAAAATAAATTAATTTTCCTGATAAAAATATATAACATTAAAATATTCCATTTTATATAAGATTTTAAAAAAAATCAATCTAAATTATATGACATGGCAAAAACGCAATGCACAAATTTTGGCATAAATTCCCAAACACACCGATCTACATATTTGAGAGATATTGTTTTGTGACTATTGTTTAAAAATTTCATGAATTAAAAAAAAACCTTTATATGTATTAATTTTTTGATCAAATGGTTTCTCTATAAATGTTCGCCATCATAAATAGTAGTTATTTTGCATACGTTAGCGAAGAATCTCGTAGAACTGTGAAAATGCACTGTGCCCCACCGGAAAACTTGTTCTAGGAAACATTTTCTAATGCGTATCCTAACAGGGACATTTAGCACCAAGAAAGTGTTACCATATGTGCATATTTATCATAAATTCATAATATATGTATGAGAATTATCGGTTTTCCTCCCACGTAAGAAGTTCCCAGCATTTTGGCTGAGAATTAAGGCAAATACGTCATTAATATTCGATGGAAAATGTTCCTGCCAGTGACAAGCGAGAACCGCAAACCTAAAGGCTTTCAATTCGTTCTGTGATTTGATGTCACCCCCAGACGTGTGTTTCATTTGTTGTAAAATTAATTATCATTGATTTACTTTATCACCAGTTCCATACATACTTTCCCAATGAACCGCATGTAACCATACATCATTATGAACACATTTATTGCTAAAAAATAATAATAAACACTTTGTGTTAACCGCTGTTTTTAATAAGATATATCAACATGTTTCGGAACGGAGTATATCTGTTATTTTTAATAAGATATATCAACATGTTTCGGAACCGGAATCATAGTATTAATTTGCATATTGTATATATATTATAATAACAGATATACTATGTAGTATATCTGTTATTTTACAATTATATTAGGTTAGGTTAGTTAGTGTAAAGCGCACTTGAGGTGAACCTTCACAAAACTGCGCTATAGAAATTAACTATTATTATTATTATTATTAACCCATGGTTACTTCATTAGGATATAAATTATACGAAAATTAAAATGACAAAAAAGTCTATACCTACCCCCCCTTACATTTATTTTCACAATAATACCTAATTAGTTACCCCCCTCGCCCTAATCTTCTTCCACCAAACATTTTCACTGTTGGTTTATATCTATACTTGTACCTGTCGTTTTAATTTTTGGAATATACTTTGTATCCTGATGAAGGAACCATTGGTTGTGAAAAATGTTGACATAACTTATTAAAATCAATAAATTAACGGTCGGCACCCAAAAATAAGCACTTTGCAGGTTGCTAACTCAAGAATAACTACAAATAATTTATCTTTTTTTTTTTTTTTTTTCGAAGGAAGTAATCACTTTGTGGCTTGACATTATAATTTAAATAAAAAAATATTTTTGTTTTCAGCCACTTTATTTTTATACATATTTATGCATTCGACCGGTTTCGGTTGGACTCAACCTTCTTCAGGAATGTACACACTTAGCCAATGGCCATTCCTGAAAAAATTGAGCGCTTTGATCTAAACTCTTCTCTTGTAACTGCATAAAATATTTACAACTATATTATCAATTAGTCTATACGGACATTTAGTAAAATGTGTGAGATTTCAAGAGACAATGATCCAAAGGGTTCAATATTTTAATTCCTGTGTGCTATACGTACTTAATTTTTAGATAAAACGTTGGAAATTACTTTCACTGATTTTTCAATTGCACCTATTTTCAGATGTTTTGAAACGTATTTCATAGAATTTAAGACGAGGATTTTCGTTTCTTAAAAACATTTACATTTTCCTAACTACCCGTATAGAATTTACAAATAAATCATTTGTAGTAACGCCTGAGTTAGCAACCTGCAAAGTGATGTTTAGGGCCATTTTTGAGTACTGGCCCTTAATACAAAGTCTTTATTCTTATTTATTAAATACGGTTCTACGAAAAAAAATAAAAATCAACAAAACCACAATTCTAGCACTATATACTTCATCTAAACAACAAAATACTTCATTCTTCCTTAAATCCTTAGACTTTGCCTTTTTGAAGTGTACACCAAATGAAGAACTAATGGTAATTGGTGACATTAAAATTGATTTACTTAAGCCTATGTCAACACAAACACTAGATTATAAAAATGTATATCAATTGTATATGTATGTATATATACAAAATGTGTGTGAATGTGTTTACGTGTGTATGCATGTAGGCACCTATGTGCACATGTATGCATGCATGCACGTATATAATACATGTATAAAAAAAAGTTATGTATATTTTTGTGATTAAATCTTTATGCATATCTTTTTAACCTTTCTATGTTCTACTTTCTTTTATAATTTTTCCAATTTTTAGCACATTTATTTACTAAATTCATATGTTTACACTAGACTGCATACAAAGTAACTATACTCCATTGGTTACCTTGAAACAGGCAGCCGCCTAGTATGGTGATCTAACGTGTCTACTACATATGAATGTCTCCATTTAATATAATGTATTTTATAAATATATAAAAATTATTAGTTTATAATTATTAAAGATATTTGTGAACAATTACTTTATTGAAATTCATGTAATGTACAGTGTATACTGCCTTAGATCAAATATCAAGTATTTTGACACGTAAATACTACGTTTCAGTTTTTTAAGATAAATGCACTAAATCTTTCATATCACAATATTTCTCAGCTGGGCATTCCGTTACCTCACTTACCCCGGGAAGCCAAACTTTGTGTCGTGTAACATCTACGCCATAAAAATATAATGAAGGCATAAAATCTTCAGGCTTTCCTTTTAAAAACCAACGTTTTCTAGCACTTAACGAAACATTCCATTTTACGTGAAAGTTATGCGTCGGACAATAGCCCATCCTTTGCGGGAGTAACGCCGTTTCATCGTGATATTTCCACAAGTGCACCCAGTTTACTCCCCCGTGTGGAGGGTTATGATATGTTTATGCCCAACTCGCCCCAGTTTACCTTCCCGACGGAAAGTTAAAACCTTTCCGATCCCACCCCATTTCCCGCACTCACCCCATCTCGCCAATCTCATCCCCGGGTTCGGTACTCCCCGAGAAATTGCCAAATGAAAGTCGTAAGTTATAAGCGTTTCATTCGTGTTGGTGAAAATTGTTGATTCCTGCCCATCAAACGCAACCCTTACATACGTAAGTGGGTTGGAATTTGATCGACAATTTTCCCCGCTGGAGGGAACACGCCAGTACTTTGTTATTCATGAATTCCTTCGATGGGGAGTCAATCAATGATTCTTCCCCCTAAATTTATTTATTGAGCGATGCTTAACTTCATATCGGAAAACAAGTTACTCTTAAGATGTTTGAACGTACGTTGACCTAACTTTTAATAAGCACATTTGAATTGGTAAACCACGTTAATGTATATTGAAAACTGTTTATGGGCTCTATTGGGGTAAATACTATTTATATTTTCTTCAAATGCTTTATAACTTTGTGGCATCATTATTAATTATATAATTGAAAATATACTTTGTATATACCACTTTATTTAAAATATATAAATATTTCTACATGTTTCGATAGCAATGCTATCATCTTCAGGAATAAATGAATAGAGGAAAGGAAGCATATTCGGAATACCATTTACATTTTAGGGTGCAGAAAATAAGATAAAAATGTTTTTACGAATAAAAGTCGATTTAAATGTTAAGAAACTAATAGTTTATTAGGAAACGAGAACAGAAATTAAAAAAAATATTACAGTGCTTTTAAAAAATAAAAAATTAAAGAATGAGAAAAAATGCGTTTTTTTAAAAGTGCATGTAATTCGGAATAGGATATTCCAAATTATATTCACTTTTAATATTTCAGAATATAATAGTGTCTTGTTAATTATTTGCAATAATCACATACATACTCTTCTGTTTCGCATCCGGCACATTCATTGTGTACCCAGAGGTTGCACATTAGGCACTTGACCCAAAGTTCTCCCCTTACATCCTGACTGAAAGGACCATTGCAGAAAAAGCACACTGCGTCTTCATCGTTTGGTTTATTAGTTCCAGGAGGGATGACTATATCAGAAGAGGAACTGTCATCAATTACTTCCGATGCAGAAGAATCCGAGTCAGTAGCAATATCTGTCGTTTTTTTCTTTTTGGAATTTTTTGTACCCTTGGGCTTGTTCTTGGCAGTCCTCTTTTCCTGTTCATCTATTAGTTGCTTCTTGTATGGAGAACTTGATATAACGGTTGAAACCGCTGATTTACGCCCTCTATTGGATGTTTTTTCCTAGTTTGCGGAATCGGGGAAACATCAAATGGGGTAATGATAGTGCGATTGGGTCTTCCACGCGAAGTCGACGGCTGGGGTTCAATCGCGACCAAGGAAGGACTTTGTTCTTCGGGTGGACTTTCCATTAAAGCTAATGGACGTGCTTCAACTTTCATCATGGGTGTTGTTGACGCTTCTGCACAATGCTTGACTTCAGACTCTTCAATTTCTGCAGCAAGAAAGTCAGCATCGCTAAAAATATGCCGGTTGAAGGGATAGATTCCACTAACTTTGAATCCATTTGCTGCAATCTCTCCGGTTTGGCATTTGCGATAAGCATTTCCAAATAACTTCGTTATGTCATATACTGACAAAGCTCGTGCGTTATTACGTAGCCACATACGAATTTCTTCGCTATAATAGGCCTTCAGAGGACTCATGAATGACCTGTCGAGGGGCTGAATTTTGTGTGTGCAGTGAGGAGGGAGTGATATTATGGAGACGTGATTCGCTCTAGCCAAATCTACAATCTCCACGTTTTTTGTATGGCTATAATGACCATCCAAGATTAACAAAACCGGAGAGCTCTCGCTTGGTTTAGTTTTCTCCATGAAATGTAAAAACCATTGGGTAAATAGGTGAGTTTGTATCCACCCAGATGGATGACATACTCCAACAGATCCAGCCGGGGCTCCTTTCATGAGCTGTAGATTCATATTTTTGCGGGGGAAAATTATCATTGGAGGCACATATATGCCTGATGCGCTCATACAAACCACAATAGTTATAAGAGACCCTCGTTCAGCCGAAGTTAGTGCACCGATTTGTTTTTTACCACGGCGTCCAATGATTTTCGGGATTTTACTTTGAACGATAGATAGTCCTGATTCATCTACGTTGAATATACGGTCGGCGGGGTAGTTTTTTTCTGAATACACATTTTCTAGTATGTCGTAAAATGTGTCCAATTTTTCTTTGGTAAAACCGATGGCTCTTGCAAACGAGGTTCCTGTAGGTTTTCTCATAGATAACACATTTTTGTGTCTATTTAGGAAGCCTTTCAACCAGTATCTGCCAGCAATTCCCGATTTAAAAGGAGTTGGATGATTATTTTTAACAGCCACTTGATAAGACAATCGTCGGATATCCATTTGTGTTAGACCATAGAACTTTTTTTCCATTACAAGGGCGTAGTCTACCAATTGTTTTTCGAACTCTGCACTAAAAACTGGTTTTCGGCCAATTTTCTTTGAGGTTAAAGTCAAAGAGTCCGCATCTTTTTCAGATACGAGTCGAAACAAAGTAGTACGTGGGACTTTAAAGTGTTTAGCTGCCATCAAATATCCCATTTTTTTATTGCGAACAGCAGTAATGGCTTCACACATATCATTCGAATCCCACTTCTTCCTTTTCTGGTACAAATTTGATGACGACATCTCTGTAAAATTAAATAAAAGTACTTTAAAAAAATGAATATAATTTGGAATACTATTCCGATTTTGCATCACATTCCGTATTCCGCATTAGCAACATATAACCTAAAAGATCTTTCTTATATCACATGTCAACGTATTAAAAAATGCAAAAACGAAAGCCATACTATAAAAATAAAACTCTTTCTGAAGTGATTTCATTTGTAATGTTATAAAATAGTTTGGAATATGGGGTGATTATATTGGATTAAAAACTCACCGAAAAAGTTTTGATAGGAGCAACTTCACAAAACACGTCAGCATTCATCCGCAGACACAGGAGAACTATTATTCCGGCCAAAATCAAGGCTCACAGCTTCGACTTTCAATAGTTATAATTATTACCGATAGATTCCGCCACCCGAACCGAAGATAAGACGGTATTCCGAATTACCAACAGTATTCCAAATACGCTTCCTTTCCTCTACTAAAAAATAATTTCAATTATAGAAAAATGATAAAAAATTTAAAACAATAATTTAAGAATATACAAAATATGAGCATAAACAAAAATGAATTAAAGTAGGTAAGTAACAGATCAAAAATGTTAATGACAAAATAATTATAAAACATTGAATAATACATTTATATTAGAAATATAAATAAAAATTATTATTATTAATATTAATATGAAAATAAATTCAAACTCCCTAACATTGTCATGTAACGTCTTAGAACAGCTTTCACCTAGTGAGGTAGGTCATGTAAACCAAACAATAATATAATTATATAACGCATATTGTACTTATATTTAAAGATGGCGAATTGAAAGACGTTATTTCAAAAAGCGTCGATTTATCGACATTGAAACTGAAAACAATTTCAATTTTCATTTTCATGTAACACTTTTATGAAATGTTATTATGTAAACATGTAATTGCAATAAATACATTCTGCTTCTCTACACAATAATAGATTAAAAGAGAAGTGCAGTGCTGTTATTTGATTTATAAAACGTATTGAAATTCAATGATAAAAAAATAATAAAAAAACAAAAAACGCTTGTCAAGTCATTCTGTAAATGTTCGTCTTTAATTTCTTTTTTAATTCACTGATAATTATAAATATTATCTCCCATTTATGAGCGAACAAAAATAGTAAATATATAACTCATAAAGTGTGAACATAGATAGGTCATCCGTAAAATAATAAGAACACTAGGGTAGGTTCTCTAAATGTTTTTATAACATGACAATGGGAACCCAATTAGCTTCACAAAACTAGATTAATGTTTTCCTAAACTACCCTAGACCATGTTAACACAAGTCTGTAGAAGACGCAGTAATATGATCAACTGAAATTGTTTTTATGAAGATGACTGTCGCATGGGAAATATTTTTTTTTATGTGAATATTGAACTACTTCAATTTGGAAGACAAGTGTGGGTACCGTGGTCACGGGAACCTTTCATTGAATTACCAACAGCTTTGCCAAATATCACCCTAATTGGTTCTGTACGTTTAGTGACTTATCAAGGTTGTCCGGTTCATGGTATGAGGTTTATCCAAGTCTCGGCGGTGAAGTCGTCTGTCCACCAGCTGCGTAGCGTATCGGGAGATACCGGTTGAGGGAGATGCTTTGATCCCCCCCTAACCCTGCCTAGTATTATTTTCCCTATACTTATTAAATGTGAACATTATGCTGATCACTGCGATTTTGTAGAGTAAACTATTGTAAAAACTAAAAACATGTATACATTTTTATTTACATCTGTATTGAAAATATAATGTTTATTGGAAACAAAATGCAAGTAAATATTTTGATTTGGAATGAAACAAATCAGAACCCAGTAATATCATAAAATCAATACACAAACAAATGCTGTTAATGAGAGGGATGAAGGTGATGCTCCGATGGCAATTGGTTAAATTCGTAAGGTAAAGATGTAAGTCTTGTTTCCAACCGATCTCTTTTGTCTAAAGAATTTTGGTAACAGAGCCAAAAACCCTTTCCACGAGGTATGAAGATGGAAAAGCTATAAAATCTTTCATACGATAGCACATAATGCAGGCTAAGCAACAGGAATATCTTTGTGAAGCCATAACTGCTAATAATCCTTAAACTGCATTAAGTTCTTCGTTTGTGCTTAATCCAATCAATTCAGTTGCAGGAATGAAAACTTGTAAAAAATTGCGCATGAACGTGCCTGCGCATAGTAGGCTCATCGATCGAACCTTACTGCGCTGCGTTACTATGCGTGCAGTCTAAATGGACTCCGATCCGTGGACTCCCATTTATTACATCTTCTGAACTTTGTTTTTTTTTCTCTCTGATATGGACCACTTTGGGAACCTATGGTCTACATCGAGCAAATTTGTCTCCCAGCAAGTGTGCATCAGCAGAGTGGCTAACTTTATCGAAATCACATTTCAATCACCAAATTAAGAAAATCAGAGATATTTTAGATAGGGATTATCTCGAATTAATTATTGACGATTTAATTAGCTAGTATGTTAATGTTGTAAAATAAATGCATGTCACAGATCGTTAAGAGCGAGCAGCATTCTCAAAAAAACCTAACAATTGATAAATTGTTAAATTACTCCATGTCGTTATTGCATGGTGGTGTATGGGTTGGTGACGTGTAAATGTATTGAATTTACAACAGTAGTTTTGTCAAAAATTTCACGCTCAACAATGGTTTTGCTTACGGCGCGGTACATGAAGTTGGATTCTTAAGTTTCAACTTCAAACTTGTGACACGAGCCTTTTTGGCTTCCCAAATTACATGATGCTATTTGGGATTAACATTTTGTTCTTTGTTATTTTAGAGCGAAACGTACTAGTTTTCCGAAGCAAGGAAATGGATTTCAATAGGCAGTTGCATTATGAAATTATTTATAGGTGGACCATATATCGATGCTTCGGGAAGTTCGGGACTAGGTTTTTCTAAGTGTGATGTACTTACTTGCCACATTGTTTTTTTTGGTGAATTTGTATGAATATCTCTGCCTATAAGAGTAAGAAAGTATACATGTCAAAGACGACCGCATTAAAAAGTTAAGACAGTAGCAAATTTAAAAAAAAATACTTTCTTTTCTTTTGAACAACAATGTTAACACACCTCTTAAGTGTTTTCATCAAAGTTTACAACTTATTTAGACCGGACTAAGGATGAAATGAAAAAAAAGCTTTCTTTTCAGTGGAATATATTTTTTCCAGGGACGAGAACAACCGAATTCCGGACCCTTAAACATCTATTTCAGTTACGCAGGTTGATTCTGGCCTGTAAATAAGAAAATTGCTTTTTCTTCAAATTTTTTAATTTACGTCAGAAATTTTTCATAATTTATTTTTAATTTATGATGCACTGAATTTTGTAGGATGAAATTTCGTTAGTTTTTCAACTTACAGAAACCAGTTTTTTTTAAAACACATTATGTAAGCCAATCAGTAAAACATTCTCCTGCGTTCTAAGGTAGTATAAACTTGAATTTCAAGGTTAAAGAATTTTTTCAATTCCATACTGAAGAAACATAAATTGTATTTAAAGTTGTTATTAGAAACAGCACAACTTTTCACAAGATATTCAATAACGGATTGCATAGACCATCAACAGAGTTGTTGGAAAGTTGACTAAATGGACTACTTGATTACATTCAGATTCGAAATTATTGATTCAACGATTTACGAAGCATATCTTAATATAAGTATATATTCATAGGTATTTTAAAACTATAAAATAATTTGCAAAATTACTGCCTCAACACAGGCTAGCCTAGTGAGGCGGGTTATGTGAAACTTCAACTATAACCGTTATATATTATTTTCTATTTTACTTTATAAACCACTGTACACTTATTATATTATATATGAGGTGTGTTCAAAAGAAAAGTTGAATTTTGAATTTTCGCGGACTGTGTACATTCGATTGCCGATTTTTTTTTTGTTATGTTGGTACACATATGTTTATCATATGTTAGCATTATCAGCCATTTTGGATTAGTGGTTTGTTTTTGACAACTGGAAAGGTTAGTCACGTTTTCGTGTGTTCATCGATTTTTTACTCTTGAAAAAATAGAGGAGACTTGTCGGTAACTGCTTAAGGGGAACGGCTGCGATGCCTGTTTCATTCAAAACTGAATTTTGAATTGGAGTTCAAAATACTCATCCAAACTGAATGATCTTTTTTTTAAATTAAAGATTTAGTAAATATTTTGTACGGATGAGAAGTTTTTTTTATTTATTTTTGTTTTAACTT
>JAHDVE020010128.1:0-14155 GCA_022606495.2 Halesus radiatus
ACTAAATATTTTGAGAACGTTTTTGGAATATAGACACTTCCAAATAATAACACTTTAAATCTTTTAGCTACACGAGTATACCGACCTCCGAATCTCAACAAACAAGCTTTTTTGTCAGAAATATCCCCCGTGTTCAATAACAATATTAATTCAAATGAAAGTGTCATCTTTTTTGGCCACATTAATTTAAATCTATTAAATAGAAATGATCCTATCATAATAAATTAACAAAATATCTTAGCAAATAACTATTTAATCAAATGCATAGATGGCGCTACAGGGGAAGTGATCGTTCAACAGAAAATAGAGTACTTTTGTATTGACCACTTTTTTGTAAGGTTAAATCGAAAGCAATCCACTGGAGCAGCCGCAGACGTGAGTTCAATCTCCACATGCATATGTGATTATAATATTGCTGATCACCACACGACGGCTGTAAATATTCACTTCAACTCTATGGAACGGGCAAACTCTAACAAAACTCATAAAATGACGATTCTATCACAAAAACATATCGATAATAATATTTATAATTGTGATTGGAAATCACTTCTAGAGGTAAAAAACTCTTTTATTATTTATTGAAAAATTAAATCTTATTTTGATAAATTGTATAAAAATAGCACAATTGTGATAAGTTAAAAATTTAAAACACGTCCTTTTGCAATAAATGATTGGATATCTACTGATGCATTGAATAAGATAAAAAAAAAGTTTTTTTTTATATAGACGTTGGAATAATGCTCCAACAAATAAATACTATGAAAAAGAATATAAGTGTTTTAGAAATGTAATTGTCAGTTATAAAAAACTGCGAACTATAATAATAAATTTAAAAATTATATTCATGTTTCAAAAAAAAACATGGGAGGAGTGTAATAAAATTTTAGGCATGAAATGTAAAAACGACTGTGACGAAGTTGTTGCCAAATATTTGATGAAAGATCGAACAAAAGAAAATGTAACTAATGATTTTGTTGATTATTTTTCAGAAAGTGTTTACAATATGTTACATAAGTGCAACTACAAGACAGCTGGGTTTGAACCGGAGGATATGCCTCAAAGCATGTACCTACCAAGAGCCACAGTGACTGATACAGAAAACATTGTTAGGCAAATGAAAAGCTCTTCTCCAGGAATTGACAATATCAGGATGAGTGATATTAAAAACATATTTAGGTCCCATTATAACTCATTTTGTAAATAGAATCTTATTTCAAGCAAAAATTCCCGACGAATTAAAATGTGTTATTATCACACCTATCGATGAAGGAGGCGATCAGTCTGTATTGGGTAACTATAGACCAATTACTATTTTACCATCACTCGACTAAATTCTTGAAAAATACATTCAGTTAAAATTAGTTCAATATTTGGAAGATTTTTCCATTATTGATACCAATCAATACAGTTTTCAAAAAAAAGAGCACTGAATTGCTACTTCAAAAGTTTGCCAGCCTAATAAATAATGAGTTGAACATACATTAGTCTTATTCATAGATTATTCCAAGGCTTTTGATACTATTGACCATTGTAAATTACTTAAAATACTAAAAATTATAGGAATTAGTGGAAAAATTCTAAAACTCCTTGAAAATTACTTAAGCAACCGATGCATGAAATTGAAACTAGTAAACACTTTAAATAAAAAAAAGTTTATAGCAGGCGTTCCTCAAGGTTCCATATTAGGTCCAATTTTGAATATTATTTTTCAATCATTTTTTAATACATTTTTAGACTTGTAAAGCACTATGTGTATTCGGATGATACTGCTTTGGTATGTATAACATGTATGGACCTTTTACAAAAAGACTACATTGAACTGTTAAAATGGTCTCATGACTCTGGATTAATTATGAACGCAAAAAAAACCTAAATTAATGCACATAAGATACCTAAATTCAAAGGTATATATTACACCTAAAATAAAAACACGTACTTCAGATTGTTTACACGATGGCATTCCTGCATCGTGTATATGTGAAAATGTTGAACTTTTGAAATTATATGTTTATTTAGGTGTCATTATTGATTGTTTTTTCAGGTGGGATTTAAAAATACATAAGGTTTTTGTACGACTAAGATCAATTGTTAGTACATATTTAAATTAAAATTCTTTGTTCCAATCTTTACACTTCGAATAATTTATTTATCATTAGCGGAATCTGTTATAAGGTATGGAATTACATTCTAGGGACTTTCTTGTAAAACAAACATCAATCAGTACATAATTCATTTGTTAAATTATTAGGTCATAAAAGTTTATACGAACAAAGGCATAATATTCCATACTTTTATCAGACTCTCAAAATTCTTTCAGTTAGATCAATTCTGTGGTACAAAATTATATTTCAGCACATTAATAATCCTATATTTAATACAGATAGACTAGAGCACAATTACAATACCCGTCTCAATTTTAATGAAGGATTAATGGTTCATGAGCATAAAAACAAATATGGACAAAGAACTTTAGACCACATGATTCTTAGTTGTATAAATATGTTACCAGCTAAAAAAAAAGAAATAAAACTATATAAAAACTACACAATTAATAAACACATTGAAAACTTGGCTAGCTGAAAGAAGCTATTATTAGAAATAAGGAAATATTATTTTATTTACGATGTATTGCTTTCCTTTATATTTTTATTTAATTTACTTTTTTAATATTTTTTTTTAAATATTTTAGAATAAGATTCTTGAGAAATATGTATGTTTTAAGTTTGTTACATATATATATATATATATATATATATATATATATTTATTTTTATTTTTATTTTATTTATAATTATTTATTTATAAAATGCATGATATTTAATGGAGACATTTACATGGAGTAGATACATTAGATCACCATACTAGGCGGCTGCCTGTTTCATGGTGACCAATGGTGTATAGTTACTTTGTATGAAGTCTAGTGTAAACATATGGATTTATTATATTAATTATATTAACATGCTGATAATTGGAAACATTATAGAAGAAACTAGAAGATATAAAAGAAAAAAAGACATGCGTAAGGATTTGATGACAAACAAAAAAAATTAATATGTGCAAGCATGCACACATGTGCACATAGGTGCAGCCATACATAAACACGCAAACACATACACATATTATATACACATATATGTTCGGACATATACATATACGTACGCACACATACATACATGTAAGCATGTATATATATTTGTGTATCGAAATATCGTATCGTATAAGTATCTATGTCCCGTTCCAACTATAGTTTGAATTCCCCAATTCAATACTTGGCACACACAGGATTGGTAACAAATACTTAAAGGATATGGATGTATTTCACAATAATCCAAAATTGGCAAATTTCAATTATACTGCATACTCAGGAACACCCCTTATATCGATGTTGCATATTTGGCTTAAATACTCTAGTCTATCAATTTTGTCGTCTTGTTGGGAAATAGTATTTCATAGGACAGTATTGTGGTTTTTTAGTTCAATTATATCAGTGTTGACTTTTTCATGTGAAGTTTCAATATCATTGATGCGATTTTTTAGTTCTTCATGTTGTTCCGATATAAATTGAATCGATTTTATAATTTAATTGTTTTGCGAGATGATTGATTCATATTTTTGTGCATATGAGTTGAATTTGGCTTCTACAAATTCCATTATAGATGTTTTGAAATTAGTCAATTCCTAAATAAATAACTCTGAAGTTAAGAGGCCTAGATTATCGCCATCTGCCGTTGTAGCTGACGGTTTTTCTGTGGAGTTTGACGGGACGTGTACAGATTTTGATGGTTGTATTGACTGTTTAGCTTGTTTGACGATAGATGGCTCTTCATGTTCATTTAATAATAAAATGTCACTACTGAGTTTCGTTTTGTTATTTTTTAAATTTTTCATGCACTTTTTACGTTTCCACTGTATATTTCTAGTACCACGGCGTGAGGTTTCCACAAATTCTGCACAAGTACGATGATAGTTATTTACACAAACACTACAGGATATAAAGTCAGATGGAGTATCAATACTCTATTCACATACGATGCACTGTGTATTCATTGTAAATGTTTTATTATCTGCGAGCTTTATACATGAGGTGTGTTCAAAAGAAAAGGTGAATTTTGAATTTTGGCGGGCTGTGTACATTCGATTATCGTTTTTTTTTTATTATGTTGGTACACATATGTTTATCATATGTTAGAATTATCAGCCATTTTGGATCAGTGGTTTGTTTTTGACAACTGAAAAGGTTAGTCACGTTTTTGGGTGTTCCATTATATATATAGCGATCGTCAGAAGTTTCAATTGTTTAAAGAGGAGTCTACAAGAATCCAGACAACTGAAATTTGTAATTTTTCTTATGCATCTCTTTTGGATGATAAAATATCTTTAACGCTTACTGAGTTTCCCCATAAGACTATTCCTCAAACACTTAATAGTTGATATTACGTATAAATTACTGAATAGATATTCGTGACTCTTCTGAGTGTGCCCAGTACACAAGAGAAGCTACTAGGCCATGTTGCTTGTTCTTTCCAGTGTATGTGCGAATCTAATTGTATTCCCATCAGTGAACAACTTTGGGAAGGTTCGCTATTTTAAGTGTATAATATTGAACACTCATCTATATCATGGAGATTTCCAAGAATTCTTCCTTGTGGCAGGCATATACTGCCGTGGTAAGTAAAACACACACTACCGTGGGAGCCATTCTCCACAATGAAGGGTCAACTTTTTAACATATTTACAAATGAAAAATAACAATAGAAAATGGTGAATTAAATATAATTAATAATCAAATATTTTTTTGTAAATTAGCGATGTCTTTAATTTATTTTCGTATTAATATTAATAATAAAAATACTTTCTTTTTTAATTTCTAATATAAATCTGTTATTCAATCTTTTATGATAATTTTTATTAATGTACCTATTTTAATCAATTTTTGTTTATGTTTATAATTTTTTATTCTTACATTATTGTGTTCTATGTTTATCATTTGTCTATAATTGACATTATTATTTTTCAGTATTCTGTATATTCCTGATGAGGAAAGTATTGCTATCGAAACATGTTGATATGTATATATTAATAAAGTGGTAATTACAAAGTAAGCATTTAATTAGAACTGGCCTAATGTACTGAATTTTGCCAAAACACTCGTTGACACTTATTCTATATTATCATTACAATAAAGTTGTAAAAAATAACAAATTATTTTCATTACTAAATTTGAAGTATCCATTTGAACAAATTAAAAATACCAGGAAAAAGTCCCTGTGGCGTTGGTCATAGATCTGACGTCTTTACGGATGCCGGCTGTAATATTTGACGTCTTTATGTTTGTGTCGTAAGGGCTTATGTAGAGGCGTATACGAATTAGACGGGCCTACGGTCGGGTTTGCTATGGCAGGCCTAGAAAATGGTACTTTCCGAGGGGTATTCTTTAATTAATTCCAACAGATGTTTTCACACGAATATTTCAAGAAATTACTAATTCATCTTCTAGAAAAATAAAATTTGATCCTTACCGCTAATGATATAGGTGAACAAAAGTTTTTCATATTTTTGGCTTTTTACGCTAAAAATTTAAATGTGAGCCTCGTGCAATCACCTGCTTATAGGCGGTGATATCTTCTGTTAAAGCCAAGAATAATTACGTTTATGTTTTCGGTCCTTTTAAAAACCTGTTCTCCAGTTCTAAATTAGAACAAAAAAATGATCATCACTCTAGGAGAATATCACATCTGGAGTATCAATACCCTGCCACCCGGAGACGAGGGATGGGGAAAGACATTGTAATATTATACCATTTGTTCGGATAAATCAATCCCTTGCTCAAAGGCAATTTTCATTCTTAAGTCCAAAAATGTTCAACATCATACCGATACATGGACATCGAAATGTACAATTGTTCTGGGCATATTGGTCTATGATTGGCTTCTTGGTTTAGGGAGAATCAAAAGCGAACGAATGCTGACTGACAGTTAATTTTGTGTTTTTTTTTTAATTTTTTTTATTACAAACGTATAGTGGCACTTTGGCCTTATTACTATTGCCATCTCATGGTTTGATTTACTTTACTGAATTTATGTTACATTCTTTGTACTCTTTGGGAAAGATCTTAACTATATAAAAACCCTAATCATGGAAAGGAAAAAGGACAAACATTTGGTCAAAAACAATTTACAAAAGTTACTTTTTGTATTTACTGAATAAAATATATTTAATGTGTTATTAACTATTTGCTGCGACCTCTTCGGGGTGCATCCATGAGTTTCGTCATCGGCTCATAAAGCTGAGTGATGCGTAACTTAATCTTATCAATATTACTCAATAATTTTTTTTTAATACTCAATTTTCTAAATTTTTTGTTCCTCATAGCACCAACCAGTACATATCAATCACACATACTCGTACGTAATTAAATAAATTAAAAAAATGTACTTTATATTCATCACTTTATTAATATACACAAATATCTACACATTTCAAAAGAATAGAAAAAATATGCAATAGATAAATAAGTAAATAAAATAAATGCTGACAATAATTAGTTTATGAAACAGCCAACCGAGTACCAACTTACGAGTATATTGTAAATTTAAATGGAACTCTATTTGGGGATTGGATATTATCTGTGTTCAGAATTCTAAGCAATTAGTTTACGAAACAGTCAACCGAGTACCAACTTACAAGTATATTGTAAATTTAAATAGAACTCTATTTGGGGATTGGATATTATCTGTGTTCAGAATTCTAAGTAATTAGTTTACGAAACAGCCAACCGAGTACCAACTTACGAGTATATTGTAAATTTAAATGGAACTCTATTTGTATTGGAAATTATGTGTGTTCAGAATTGTAAGCAATTAGTTTACCAACTCTAACATAACCACGAATTATATTTTCTACAGTAGCCTTAGGTGGATTTTTTTTGTAATTCGAGGGATCTTAGGAAAATGAAACATAAAACTATAATGGGTCCTGGGACATGATTTTACTCCTTACAGAGGATTATTTTTGGTTTTTCACATTTGAATTTTTTTCATTCTCGATATATTATATTAAGCGAGAGTATTTATGGATTGATTTTCGTGTCCGGCTAAGCCGTAGTAGAATTTTTCGAATGTGTAACAATGAACACCTTTATCAGAGGAATGTTTGTGCCTTTATGAGAATGAAAACCCTGATCCATTTTTGGTTAGTCGAATAGCTTTGTTTTACTAGGTTTTTAGTTTATTAGAGTGAGTGTGCACTGCATATCTCCAAATGGGTGCAGCGTATGTAATGCTAGATAATATATCGACTTATTTGCTGATTTTAATTTTTCATTGAAGTATTTTCTCCGCATTAATTTAAGAAACTAGGACGGTAATTAGAGGACCTGCGAAGACATCGTCTTCCTATCCCACAATTGAACGATTTTGCTCACAAGCTGTCTGAAGCCAATATTTTTAGGACCATCGACTAGCATGTTCATAACACCAAATCCCTTTTAGATGAAGTGAAATTCCAAAGAGTGCCACTATTTTTATTATTGTATTTGATTAATTAAGAAACTTGAGTAAAACCCATTATTGGTTCAGTTTTTATATTTATATATTTTTACTATTCTTCATTTTACAAATTAAATAATATAAATAAATAACACCACTTAGTTTATTTGAGTTCACACAAGTATATTCTGGACTTTGTAATTCTCCGCAGACATTTCAATGTGTCATCCTCCAATTAGTGAATGACTTGGGCCTTGTGATACTTTTACACATCATTCTATAATTCTTTATTAACTTATAATTAATATCCGGATTTGGGGTTTTCTTTGTAATACGTATTTAAAACATATCGAAAGGTGACGTTCATATCACAATTTGTGAAATAATGAACTTACAGATTTGACAATTAATGGTAACGGTCAATTAAAGCACTTCTTCACCCTATGTGTTTTGTTTGGCGTGGCGTGTTGTATTGTGAGCCGTGCTAAAAGAAGTCATTGTTTCTTTCGAGTTGTAAATATTCCAAGGCTCGAACTGATCAACTGATCGCCAAAAAATAAACGTCTAGCCATAAGACTTAATGTTGGGATTCATAATTCCTATTTCGAAACTTTTTCGCAAGATAGACTCTATACTCCCTTTACACCGCATATATCCGCCCTCACTTAGCATATTGCACACCGATATGGACACCTTTATACCATGCCCATATTGAAATAATTTCATCACGTTTCATAGGCGACGCATATTTGATCAAATCTTGTTACTTAAAATTATGAATAATGGCCTGGACTGGCCAGAGCTCATTAACTTTATAAAAATTTACATACCGTCAAGACCAACCCGACAAACCGATTTGTTCCATTCCCCCGCATGTAGGACCAATCTTAGGATGAATTGTCCAATTCCCCGTATTTGTGCGCAATATAACTCACAAATTCAGAATATCGACATTCTTCACAATACCCTTTCAAAATATCGAACCGAAGTAATACATCCGACCACAAATTGATGCACGAGTATAAAATGTATCGAGAGCATCTTCTGTCCCGGTCCTATCTTCCTTTTCCTTCTTATTTTGTTATTTCTTTATCCTGTTAGCTTCATAAATAAAACATCTATATTGAACCACTGTTAGCACAAGAAACTTGTTGGCTTACCTTTCGTTAAACTTCTTTTGTGTATATATTAGAGTTAGAAGCTGCTTGTTTCTTACAAATAAATGTTTGCGAAAGAAACGTACTTGCGTTGTGGAAAACACGTGACTAGTCCTTCTACCATTATAATCTCGCTTAATGTTCTTCTTAAAGAGAGATGATTTGCCAATGTTTTGACCAGTGGAGAAAATGGTTCGATTTGTGAATTTCATCGAACACAAAGTAATAGCTACTAATATTTAGACGTTGATCAATGAAGGATTATTACATATATGTTTTTGAAAATTGTTAAGTAAGGAACATGAATTTATTAATCTAATAACTCATACTCTAATAAGTTTCTGCAAGATGGAATGAAAAAAACCTTATTCAAAAACGTGCACGCAAATTTCTAGCGACGGTTTTTGCAAGTTTCCATTTCAGACTTTCAACCGGCCCATTGAAATTGGGCGCTTAAAGTATTAAAGTTTTGTTCAATACGCAGGGGGAATCGCACCGTTTTATTGAATGAGAAATCTGATTTGTCGCCGTTTCGTCTTTACTCTCTCCGACGGCACTTAGCGCTTCGGGCAGGTAGGCAATGGCAAGGGGGTAGGCAAGGGATGGGGGAAGTCGCTAGCCACCGCTGAAGGAGGGGACGAATCAAATTTTGTGAAAATGAAATTAATTACAGGGGTTAATGCCGGGGAGGGGACCTACCCGATTCGCTTTGTGGGGTGTTACTTGCTCCGCCGAATACACTAATATAATTTAGCGTGGAAGGTACGTGCTCACAACTTCGGATGATTTTTAAAATATTAAAACCCTTACTATTAACGCCCGTTTTCACGTGTCTACTGTGAATACTGTTTTAAAGAATCAACCAATTGACGTGTTTAGTATATTTGTAATGAGTGTGTTAATTTGCCTGCTAAACTGCTAACTGACTGTGACACCGACTGTGAGGGATCAGGTTTTTTAAATTTGATGTTAATCAAATTTAATAATGTTATTATTAAGTATTATAGTTTTCATTTTTGTGGCAGCTGTTTCAGCGTTTAAGGCCATTTTAAAAGTGCGGTTAAATCATAGTATGGCGACTTATTTATTTGATTTTATTTTTTCCACCCGATTCTAATTTGGACGGGTTTTAAAAAATAATGATTTATTATCGATTTAATTAGAAAATAAGTAAAATTCTCTTTGAATGAATTAATAAATATACTTAGTATTCACACTTTATAAAGTTATGAATCCTAAGTGTATTTTTAAATACATGAATTAAAAACTATTTTGTATTCACCACTTTATTAATCAACACATATTCACATGTATCGAAAGCGATGCTTTCTTCATCAGGAATATATAGAATACTAAAAAATAATTATGTCAAGTCTTCTATAATTGAGATAATTTTTTGTTTTATTTTGTTTTATTTATTTTATTTTAGTTATTGTACATTTAAGTGTACAAAATAACTAATTATAACTCTTATAATATTACATGTATATAATGATAATTTAAAAACTAATGATTTTTTTCTTGTTTAACTTAATGTGTTTTTTACAATCTATTTTAAATTTATTAATTGTTTCACTTTTGATTGGGTCCGGCAGAGCATTATAGCATTTCATACTTTATAAAATATACTATTTTGCGTATTGTCTTTTTCGGTAGCCTAATATCCTTACACGTTCTTGTATTATGTCTGTGAATATCCATGTTGTAAATATTTTTTTGGAGAAATATATTGGTAACAAGTTGTTTCTGATTTTATGTATAAAAATCAATACGTTCAAAATCAGCATTTGTTTTACTGTTAGCCAATTTAATTCCTTTAACATTTTAGCTACTTTTGAATATCTATTTCGCTTTAATATTATTCTCATTGATCTATTTTGGAGAATTTGTAATTGGTTTTGTTCTCTGCCGTTACACAATAAAGTATCGTTGAGTAGTAGTTAAAATGTGGAGCAATAATAGAGTTGTAAGTGTTGTCTTTCTGGACATTTTTGGACGTATTCTTCCCAAAAAAGAAATCCTTTTCGCAATTTTCTTTTTGAAATTTTCAGCCTGTTTATTAAAATTAAGTTTTGTATCTAATATAACCCCTAAGTATTTCATATCATTTACATTTTCAATAATTTCACCATCAATTTTTATTTTGCTTTCGCTACATATCTTCTTATGTCCAATTGTCATATATTTTGTCTTTTTTGTATTCAATTTTAATTTGTTTATGTTTAGCCATCTTGATACATTTTCAAGTTCATTATTCAAAATATTGATTAATTCCTCATAATTATTTCCAATTATGTATATGAGTGTATCATCAGCAAATAATCGAACTTTGCATTTTGAAAATGTTTTTACCATGTCATTAATATAAATAATGAACATTAAAGGTCCGAGGATTGATCCCTGCGGTACTCCTAAATTATTCTCCATTGGTTTTGAGTATGTATTGTTTACTTTTGTTATCTGTTTTCGTTCTTTCATATATTCTACTATTAATTTTATACTTACATCCGAGAAACCAATTTCTTTAAGCTTTCTTGTCAGTATTTCTCTATCTATAGTTTCAAATGCCCTTTGAAAATCCAAAAATATCGCTAAGATAAAATTATTATTATTTATTCCTTCCTTCCATTCTTCAACCACTATGTTTAATGCTTTGTCACAAGAGTTATTGGATCTGAAACCAGATTGTTCTTGGTATAAAATACTGTGTTTATCTAAGAGATGAAAAATTTGCTCGTTTATTATCACTTCAAGTATTTGTTCATATTTTGGTAATGTGTTGATGGGGCGAAATTCCTCACATTTTCTAGTACTTTTAACTTTTGGAATAGGTATAATAGTAAATAATTTCCATGACTGTGGAAATTTTCCTTCTTCAATTGTCTCATTTATAATACTTAACAGTGTAGGTCCAATTACCGGAAGCGCATCTCTGATTATACGTATAGTTAATCTATCTGAACTGTTTTTTGATTTAATTTGGTTTAAGATTTTTAACAAATATTCTGCATTTATTTTTTCGAGGACCAATAATTCTTCTTTGACGGAATTTATTTTTAGTATTACTCCTGATGAAGACAGTATCGCTTATATTTATAATAATAAAGTGGTGAATACAAAGGATATAATTTATTTCTTTTATTAATAATGTTGCCACAAAGTGACAACCAATCATTTTAAGAATTTATATAAGTTTTTAAATTTATTAGTAGTATAAAAACCTTACTAATAGTATTTGTGTTTCTCCACTGTTTACTGACATCAGTTATTTATGGATATACATAAAATTTACTAAACTTTATTTTACATATATTATCTATTAATTTAGTACTGTAACCGTTATTTACTGCAATCTGTTCAATTACATATTATTCTTTGTTAAAATTATTTTTTGATAGAGGTACATTAACCAATCTACTAAGCATGGAATGAAAAGCTGATATTTTTTAGTAGAAAGATGATTAGACGTATTATGTATAACGATGTTAGTATAAGAATCTTTACGATATAAAATAAATTCAAATTTATTAATTTTTCGAAGAAAGCAATCACTTTTTGGCTTGTCATTATAATTGAACTGAAAAATGTTTATATGTGCGCATTCCTGAAGAAGGTTGAGTCCAGCCGAAACCGGTCGAATGCACAAATATATATAATTGAAATGAAAAATGTTTATGTGTACATAAGAAGGTTGAGTCAACCGAAACCGGTCGAATGCACAAATATATATAAATAAAATATATATAATTGAAACGAATAATGTTTATGTGTGCATTCCTGAAGAAGGTTGAGTCCAGCCGAAACCGGTCGAATGCACAAATATATATAAATAAAATATATATAATTGAAACGAATAATGTTTATGTGTGCATTCCTGAAGAAGGTTGAGTCCAGCCGAAACCGGTCGAATGCACAAATATATATAAATAAAATATATATAATTGAAACGAATAATGTTTATGTGTGCACTCCTGAAGAAGGTTGAGTCCAGCCGAAACCGGTCAAATGCACAAATATATAAATAAAATAAAATATATATAATTGAAACGAATAATGTTTATGTGTGCATTCCTGAAGAAGGTTGAGTCCAGCCGAAACCGGTCGAATGCACAAATATATATAAATAAAATATATATAATTGAAACGAATAATGTTTATGTGTGCATTCCTGAAGAAGGTTGAGTCCAGCTGAAACCGGTCGAATGCACAAATATATATAAATAAAATATATATAATTGAAATGAATAATGTTTATGTGTGCATTCCTGAAGAAGGTTGAGTCCAGCCGAAACCGGTCGAATGCACAAATATATATAAAATTAAAGTGGCTTAAATCAAAGACGTTTTTCATTCCAATTTATTATTAACAATAGAAATATTTAAATCGAAGAAATAAGTGTTTAAATTTTGTCCTATTTCTATGGTGAATTTAAAAATAATAATATAATATAATAATAATACAATAATAATTAAAAAATTTTAATAAATATTCGCGTTGTCTTTTTTTGTAATTTGCAATAATTTTAAATTGGTGACAATTTGAATGTTGGGAAACACTAGGCTAAAGGTAAGCAGTTTAGCTCGTACTATTTATTACAAAGCGTTTTATTAAGCAAATAAAATAAATTTAAAAGTTATGCGGACTTATCATTCTATACCGTTTTCATATATTTTTTATATGCACTAATTTCTTATTTACTTTCTGATTTCAGTTTGTACCCGTACAGTTTTCTTTTTGAGATTTTCGTTTATGTAATACGGCAGTTACTTTTTTTGTAAATGTTATTATTCAGAATGATTTTCCTGTTCTTTATCCATTAGTGTCGATCTACTTGTGTGCTGCCGTGTGAACGTTATAAATAAATTTGCTGGTTTTGGGTTATCTTTTTTGGCAGTCGCCCCACTTTTTCAGTGTTTTCTCTTTTTGTACTGAATTTTGACCAACTCTTTTTAACGACGTTTAAAATGTTCTCTTCCCAATTCATTTCTATACCAAATAATTAAACACAATTTTTTTTTTTTTTTTTCGATTTCTTCTATGCGTTATAATAGATCTTGGTTGATCTTTTCCGGTTGATCTTTTTTTTATTAATGACATAGTGTCTTATTTCTAATTTTGAAACTGTCAATTCATTTTAAAATGATTTTTTTAATTAAAAAAACCTTCGTAACTTTTTTCCACTTTTCACCCTATCACAGGAATCGTCAGAGTGGCACAATTAAAACTAAATCTATGGTATGTCGATATCAAGAGTGAGTCCCCTGCTTTTGAAATTTGCTTTATTGCTGACGGTACTGTTTCAAAAACTACTTTATTACCTTTTGGAAGACGGATTACATTATGTTTGTTTACTGAAATTATGGGTTGTAAACAAATTATATAATGTCAATCGTGTCAGCTTTTATTTGAATTTGTTATTTATTTTTTTTTGTTATTTCTGGTTTTGTTTTTTTCCTGTAATTTCCGTCTTGTTTGCTAAAATAAAGTTTATAGCAGTTTTTGTCCTG
>JAHDVE020010129.1:0-21986 GCA_022606495.2 Halesus radiatus
TTTTTATTATATTTTCACCTGTAAACAACCAACTTTATTAGTATGAGAAAGGCTTGTAACGGCTAAATCCCTCAAATAAAAATGATAAGCCGACGTAGCTCAACGGTAGAGCATCTGACCAGACATCAGAAGGGTGCAGGTTCGAGTCCTGTCGGCGACATTTATCTTTGCTCGGAAAGGTTTTTTCAATTTGGATGAGTGTTTCAGGCTAATAATTATTGTTTGTAAAAATAATTAAAAAAATAAGTATTAAAAATAAAAATTATACAGAGAAATATGTCTTATCTTATTGCAAAATTTCATTCACCTCATTTACTACAAATAATAATGGGAATCGCTGGTTAAAATTTATCGGGTAGGTACGTCATGTTACAAACTGTATATTCCATTTATAATACATTTGTCTTCAATTCAATAACCGTAATGGTAACCGTCAATTTGCATCGCACCACTATAGAGAATATTGGTTTCTGGAAATTTTACTGCATACAAAAGAGATTCATCGCCATACTTATTCTTAACTGTTACGTAATCTAAACACTCACCTAACAATGGCACCTGTCCACTGCCCAGGAAGTTAGTTTTGCCGCTGCAGGTGTGCCTAAATAATACCTAAATCCTACACCATCCTCGGCCTCAAAACGGCAGATTCCCTTTAATAATAATTTCATTAAGAACCGGTTTTGTAACCATCCGTTCGTAACGCTTGATGCCATTTTTAACTAATATTTGGTCTACCGCCCGATTTCGTCGTTTCATAAACGTTTGTTTAAGAGCTGTCAGTTGTTGCCCAATGATCATTTATTTGAAACCGTGCACTAATTTAATTAAAAAGACAATATATAATTCTCATTTGTGAAATGGATTCCTCATCGAGCAGTGAAAGTGATAACGAGCGAATAACAATTATTCAAGAGAAAAAAACCTATGAATAACGGTCCGTTAACGAAACGGTTCGTTAGGTAACAGAAATTTGGTAGTTCGTTTATAAAACTGGTCCTAAAAGTATTAGTGTAAAAAGAGGTAAAGAATCTTTTTTCGGAGTTCGCGCTATCCTCCTGAATTAAATCCATAAAAAAGATCACAAAAAAATCTTTCGAGAATATTTCGAGAATAATTTCTATGCCAGGAAGTCCTCGATCCGGCCTAAGGTTATAAAACTTGGACTTTATGGATGGATTGAATAATTAAATGAAAACACTATCGTTGTTAACGCTTTTATATATTTTTGATGATTAATGCATTAATGTTTTAATGAGGCTTAAATCTTAGTATGTTATTAGGCTGTTGTATACGGAGGGTTTCATTAGAAAACAAGAATGAATTATGAACTTGATGTTATATATAACTTAAACATTTTAAACCATAGAAAGGTACAATGATTTTATTTTCGAAAATTATCTTTTTTTGGCTGCACTTGAATAAGAATTGACATCTACTATGAGAGTGCAGCCACATACATTAAAATGATTGATACAAAGAATAACATTGGATGAAAATACTCATAATTAAAATCATAATCTTGCTATTAAGACTTAACAATCATACCTACCTATTAAATGCTCTACTCTTGAAAAACCTCCTTGCAATATTTTTAGAAGAACATTACAAATTTTATTTTGAGGTTATTAAATTCGGTTATATTATTGATTAAATCGCATTATTCTCTTGAACACAAATATTTTTCCTGGTCATCGCGATCTGAGAAATGAATAAATGCGTTATATTTATATTAATATTATTGTCGTTGTTATTTAATCGTAATTCCAGAATTGGTAATATTTCAATTTCACAACAATATTATTTTGGATTGAATACTAAAATACCTTATCTAAATTTCAACACATGGCTAATGAACATTCAAAGGAATTGCATCAAAAAATTACTTGCAAACTCTCCTTAGTCTGATATTGTTATTCTTATTACTGTTAAATATGTATTTTTTTAAATTTAAACGTTTTTAGTATGCCCTTTTGAATTATCATTTTTATGTTTTTTTAATTTTTATTTTGTAGCTCTACATTTACACTGTTTAAACTTTGTATTTAAAATTTACTTTATATGTTTTACACTTTTCCTTATGTATTTTAAGCATTTTCTTTCATTTATAGATCCATATATTTATTTTGTTACCCGTCTCCGAATAGACATCGTCTATTGAAATGGGTAAAGTAGATGTAAATGTTTACACTTTAAGTCAATAAACGTCCGGGTTGCCGGCAATGAATGAATGAAAATATTTTTAAAAATATATATATACGAGTATATAATAATAATAATATTATGTTGTACGCTGGAAGTAGCTTTTAAGATTTCTTATTATGAAATGTAGACTGTAAAATGCTGTGTTTTTATCGTTTTAGAGCAAACTTTGGCAATTATTTGTGAATAAATTTAATTTATTTTGGGAATTGGCTGTATTGGAAATATTATTAAATCATTTTTTGGGTCGACGTTTTAAATTTAAAAACCAACTTGCATAAGAACCTCTCGGAGGAAATATACTAAAAAGCTACTGCAGGGTTTGAACGCTAATTTGTCACAAAAAAATATTTAATTCTCGAAACTTCGTTTTCAAATCCACTCGCAATAAAAAAAATCTTTTTTACGTCTCTTGAAATATTCGTACTAGGTAACTATTAAAGCTTTTTTTCCGTTAAACTGAAAAAAATATGCTTTTTTAACAACTAAATACTAGTTTCTGAAGAACCTCTCCTTCGTCCGGACAAAGTTTAACTAACAGAAACAAAAAATATAAAGAAAAACTTGTTAATTACAATTATTTATTAAGATTGATTTCTTACGAATAAATTTAAAATTCGTTTCAATATTCATCTTCTAACCCTAATATCTTATACACGGTGTCCTGATTCTCGTGAAACAAGCAGGAAACTGATGAATCTAGATGAAATAAACATAAAATAAAATAAATTCCAACATAGCACTTCGATTTTCTTTATTTTTTTACAATTTTCCTTTTTTTCGACAAACGTTGAACAAAAATTTTAGCCAGGTCTACGCTTCGACGCATTTTAAAGGACAATTAACAATTAATGGTAAACCCGAAACGAATACATATTTAAATAACACCTTCAAACGATTGGTATTCACTTCTGACGTGATTATTAATAAATGAATTAAAAATTACTTTGTAATCATCACTTTATTAATAAATGGTGTTTTTTAAGAGCTTTAGAACTTTAAATAATAACACAAGACAGAAATATTGTTGGAATGAATTTTTTATTATTATAATCTGGTAGATAATTTCATGGTATTTATTTTTTAAATGTGATTTACGGCATATGTCCGCCGCGGCTACGAATTACATAGTCCATTCGATCAGTCCAATTTTTCTTCAATACTTTTTACAATAAATCTGGCCGTATGGCGTCAATGGTGGCTTGAATATTGGCTTCCAATGCTTCAAGAGTTGCTGGTTTGTCGGCATAAACCAATGACTGAACATATCCCCATAAAAAGTAATCGAGAGGCATTAAGTCGCACGAACGAGGGGGGCAGTTAACAGTACCACTTCTGTAAATAAAGTTTTCACCAAATTGATTTAGCAATAAATTGATGGTTAAGCGCGCCGTATGACAAGTTGCGCCGTCTTGTTGGAACCAAATGTCGTCGATGTTTAGCTGATTAATTTTTGGAAACAAATATCAGTCAGCATGGCTCGATAGCGCTCGCCATTCACCGTAACGGCAGTTCCTTCCTCATTTCGAAAGAAATAAGAACCGACGATGCCGCCAGCATGTAAACCGCACCAAACAGTCAATTTCATCAATAAACAACGAAGTTCTCTATGAACTTGGCGAACAGATTTTTTTTTTCAAAGTCAATTTCCACAATTCGGAAGCGTTATTCTGACGTTAATGATAAATTTCCAAACCTTACTGAACAGAAATGTCAACACAATTTGACATTCTCAACTATCAAACCATAGACAACAACCATCTAAACATCTCATGCAGCTAAAAAAAATACAATATATTTACACATCAACATGTTTCGAAAGCGAAGTTTTCCTCAGTAGAATTCTGTATATTCCTGATGATCAAAGCTTCGCTTTCGAAACATGTTGATATGTATATATTAATAAGGTGTTGCATACAAATTAATTTTTAATTAATTTATTTATATATTTAAATTTAAAAAAATTATATCGCAAATCGACTCCAAATGGTGAATGTGATGTACATTCACCATTTTCCCGATTTTACCAAGAGTTTCCGGACACCGTGTATACTCGTATTATGTGCATTAAAAAAATCATCAACACGTATAAATAAAGGTTTGTTCATTGCCGAATATTAAAAAAAAATAATAATGCGTTTCTATCCAGTCTGCGGATAGAGTTTTTTTTTCGCCCAATTTATTTAATTTTAAATATTAATCAAATCCACGAAATCCCCACTTAAAGTTAAAAGGTTATACCAATACTCGTACATTAAATAATAAATATTCTGTAACTATTACAATCGAATGGGGGAATCCGAATTGTTCGTCATTAAAAATATTAATAATAAATAAAATGTACTAATTTATATAAAAATAAAAAACATATACGTAGATACATCACACACTCAAGGGAACCGGGAAATACGTGTTTCTTATATCATTTGAATAGTATTATCAAATTCCTACTACGGTAATTAAAAGTAGGTAAGTATAATAGCTTTATGTAAATTAACATGCACAAAGTATAGGATGTAAAATAAACGTACAAGCGACATAATGAACGGTTGATTACACGATTACGGATAATCTATAATTCGTGTAATTATGTGTAAGATCGATTCTGCCGCCATTATTACTTGCATACACATTTTCTCGTTAATTTTATCATTGATCAACGATTTTTCCGCGATATTGCTTCGACGATAATAAATAATAGCAAATCACGTAATATTTATTGTCTGTTTATTGAAGACAATTCTACTAACCAGATGTATGGAAATTGATGTAGACAGTAATTATAGTTGGCAGGAAGGACGCTCACTCCCTCTTCAGCATTAGTTATGCAAAGATCTGTGTTGTGGTCGAATGTGTACTTAACAGAGTCTTTGTTGAGTTTTTTTTTTAATATTGTATGCACTAGTAATATTTACAAAAATGATGAATGCAGTAAACTCGATTAACGGAGGAATGAATTCGGTAGATGCGATTGAAAGATGTCAAAATGAACGAGACTAGCAGTTCATAATGAAATGCTGATACGAAAAATAGTTGGCGATAAAAATGAATTCCCTGTGGCGTATGTGTAATAAAACCACGTGTGACCATATTATGAACTCGGTTATTCGGAAAGAAAGCAAGACTGATGTCAGCGTGATGAAATAGATTAATAAAGGGACGCTTGACGTGAATATGAATTTTAGAGGAAGTCGGAGGTGCACGATCAAGTGTCAGGGATCCAATCAGAAGAATGTGGGATTTATTCAATCAAAATCAAACTTTAATGGATTCCGACATATTCTTTGATACATGCAGTACTTTTAAGAGAAAATGAAAAGCGTTTTCATATAAAAATATTAAACAAACAAACTTCAACGAACAGTGTTTAGGCATTATGTACGTTTTTATTATTTCTTTGAATAACAATATATATTTTTTAATTTAATCATTATTTTTTCCCTTTAAATTCTTGTAAATATTATTTGTACAATTTATTTACCTTCTGTTGCTTTATTTAGACATTGTCCACTTAAATTGTTTCTGTGTAACACAATCCTAAATTTCTTAACCCGTCTAAATATTATTTTAAAGGTTTATTTATCTGTCATATTAATCAGTGAGAAATAGCTAGGATGCAGGCGAGTTTTCCAGATATTGTATATTATTTTAATATAACTGTATGTATCTGTATTTTAAAATAAGTTAAATAAAATAATGAAATTAAAATAAAATTAAAATAAGTGAATAAAATACTTGATTTAGGTCATATCAAGAGAGAAAAACAGAACAGCTTGAATAAGACAATGTATGAATATGAATGAAGCAAGGGGTGTGTACCAAGATAGAATTTTGTGATTCCATTATCTCTGTCCACCCAAATGTGTTTGGTATAAATATAATTTTTATTAAAGAAAGGCGTGTTTAAAAGTTTTTTATAACTATATAAAATGTTTGTCAACTGATTTTTTTAATAGTTTACAAATAGTAAAAGTGTCCCCTGTGCCTCATATCTGGTACACAGGGGATCGTGCGTAATAAGACATGATAAAATATTACTTTTTCTTGATCTTTGGGGAATATTGGTTTGAAGTGGGTAATCATTACGAAGACCCCACCTAATTTGCTTTCCACCTAAGATAGAAGATACATCCTTGAAATTACGAATTGTCCCGATGCGCTTCTCACGGACTATTTTTTATAATTTACTAACAAAACAGCGTGCATCATATTCGAACTACTCCAGCATGGGTCTTCCTTTTTATTTTTATATTTACAAACCATATACATTTGAAGCATTATGTAATATTATACACTCGTACACACACAATGAACTATTGCACCCCCAGCTACCCGGTCCTCTGTGCCCCCAGCTACCCGGTCATCTTTGCCCCCAGCTACCCGGTTCTTTGTGCCCCCCCAGCTACCCGGTCCTATGTGCCCCCCAGCTACCCGGTTCTCTGTGCATCATAATTTATAAATCATCGACACGCGTTCTTGTCAAGATTACTAATTAAAATAATATAAAACTAAACAAAACACTTATCGTACATTATAAATGAGGTAAAAAAAAGCTAATTCGGCAATAAACTACTTCGGTAACAATATAAAAAATAATCTTGTTTTTTTTTAGAAACTTACATTGAAAATCAATCATTGTCAATTTCGTTGAATCCAAACGTGCTCGCGCTTTTCGTTGTGACTCAATTGGCAATCGGATCTAAACACTGCACTTGCTCTAACAAAAAAAAAATACATTTCCCAAAGTTTCGCATTTATCGTAATGGACCTCTGTGCCCCTCAGGTCCTCTATACCCTACCCTCCCCTACAACATGTATTGCGATAACCTATTTTAGATTAGGAAGATAACGTGATAAAGGGTTGTTTCGTAAATAAACAATCGAGCGGATACCTCCCAGGCGCTCAGAAACCCGCAGAGATCAGACCGTCCAATTGAAAGGCCAGGTGGCCTATTTCCCATACATCCAGTGCAGCTTCCATTACACGTAGCAAATATGTACTTAAGACTAGCTGCTACGTATCGTGGAGGTAATGAATTTAGTATATTACGAGTTTCCCGGATATTTTTCCTACGCTGAGGGGACCGGGTTTCCACTAAAAACCCATTTCCTGTTTATTCTGCCCATGCGTTGTGATAACATTATGAAACAAAATTTATAATGATAAAATAACATTAATATGTTAAAAGTTTTACTAAATACAAACCCGCGAGACTTTTACAGTGGGTATTTACGTAGTTAAAAATTGGAATACTGATACAAATTATCTATACCAAGATAAGCTATCACCTCACTATCGCCTTTGGGAAGGACCACCATTAAAATTCGATTGGTGAATAGCCAGGTACTACTTAGTCTTTCGACTCTCAAGGAGTAAAACATTTTTATTATTTTATTTCTAATTAAAACTGGTAAGAACTCCTTTTGGCGAAGAGTTTGGTGCCCATAATGTAACTTAACGTTTTTCAGATATGTTGAAGTTTGCAGGCCATCGATATGTACATATATTTATTTTTAAATAAATAATAATAATAGTTAATTTCAATGGCGCAGTTTTGTGAAGGTTCACCTAAAGCGCGCTTTACACTAACTAACCTAACATAATATAATTAGAAAGACTAACATTCCAGGGTTACGAATAACCTGACAGTATTTTAAAAAACTAATACTATCTGCCTCATAAGCGGAAAATTTTGTTTGGACAATGACGAAGGACTTTTAGCAGAATAATTGAAACCAAGAAGCCTGGTTGGCTATACGACGCACTTAAGTCTGATAAAAACATATGCGCAGTTTTAACTTTACGTTTGAACGTTAATCCAATGAATACAGGCATGCCTACTATTTTTTCGTACCCTACAGTCTGCTTTTAAAATCTGCATATTCTCAAGCAGATACAGTGTTTGGGCAGGCTTTCGGATATCAGTTTTGGCCGTGACTATAAATTAGTCCAGCCCTGCCTCGAAAACGCGATTCGGTCCTGTCTGGCCATATTTCTCAGCCCCGACACGAAAGCCTTCGTGAGGGTGCAAGCGCAGTCTGAAGAAAGAAAAAAATCTGCAAGACTAATGACAACGGGCTGCACTTTCATAGGGTTCTTACTTAATACTTTCCGAAGAATGATATCCGTGGGGTGAGGCGAAGATGTTTTTATTAAAATGTTTATCGTATTAGACCTTTTTGATTCCGATTTTTATTTTTGTACTGAGGTGCAACGTGACTAAAATATTCAACATGTTACCGATCAATATTAAAAAATGAGAAACAATAGTCAGATGTATTCTGAAAAAATGGCTCCTACGTAGAAATACCTTGTTTTTAATTAATCAATATATTTATTTACACATACTGTTATGAAGCAAGTCCCTAACATCTAAAGTCGACAAACTACCCCGGAATTATTTAAAAACAAGGTCGAAAAACCACCCCGGGATTATTCATACACAAGCACTAGTCTTTCATACGATTGGTCGAAGCCTGATCGAATTCTAGCCACTCGTTTTTGGAAACGGAAACGAGAAGAAGCCGCCTGGCGGCTTCGGAGGGAGATTGCGAGATCGCTTTTAGTTTGAGACCCGGACAACGCAGTCGCCTGACCAGAAGTTTGCCCAAAAAACCGGTATCGTTCCATATTTACCCTATTTATTTCCCTTCCTTTTGCTAAAACAGAAATAATCTAAAAACAGTCAATATTTTCATTCTACCCTTAAAGATCTAAAGGCGTCCACAGAAAGGTTAAAGCTTTTCCTAGATAATTAGAATCAAGCTATCCCAAATATATGCAAGGTATTATTTATAGCAAAAGAGAAATGTTTTGATTTGAATTCCCTATTTCTCCATCTACTTATATGTATGTGTTTTTATTTTATGTTTACTAGAAGCGGTGATTTCTCAAATTGCCTATAGACGAACTGAGAACACGATTTATATATAAGTGTATCTTTATAAATTATATCTATTATAGTAGATCTATTGGTAAACTTCACTAAGATTACAATTCAAATGTCCTTACGAACCGGATCGAGAGATTCGGCTATGTTACAATACACACAGTACATTTTACTATAAATTATACAGGAGTTATACTAAAATTTAAATAATTAAAGTACCTATTACGTATGTCCATACAATATTTTAATAATTAGTTTTGTCTGAGATGAGAATATTTCTTTATTAAGCGCTTATATCAATCTATAGTTTGTATTCTATTTATCATGTGCAATTAAATAATGTCAATTTCTTTAGATATGCCATTATTAATAATGTGTATATTTGTAATGAATGTAATAATCTGTAATTATTCAATTGTTATTGAAAATCCTGTTGACAAACTACTTATCGTAGTTTAACGAGATTAATATCTTTGAAGTATGATAAATAACAAAAAGATTAATAGCCATTTATCGAATTTCTGATCACAAATATACAAAGAGGTTTTACGACAAAAAAAATTGAGATTATTATTTTTATTTTTTTAAGTAGAAAATACAGTTACAGACAGTAATATCAAAACAATATACAATATCAGGAGAACTCACCTGCATCCTAGCTATTTCTCACTGATCAATGTGATACAGATAAATAAACCTTTAAAATAATATTTGGACAAATTAAGGAATTTAAAATTGTGTTACACAGAAAGAATTTGAAAAGGTGAACAATGTCTAAATAAAGTAATAGAAGGTACATAAAATTGACATAGGTACTAACCTATTCGAGATTAGTAAAAGAGATTCCGATGATATAGATTCGGCACCGGTGCATATTCGGGAAACACGCCAAACGCGTGCCCAACATTTGAACACAGTTGACATTTGTCACATAAGAACGGGTCGCTCGTACGACTCGTTCCTGTGTTCAACAGCTCGGCTGTGGAATAATCTGCCGGCCTCTGTGTTTCCTCCATCCTACAACATGGGTTTCTTCAAGACTCAAGTTCACTCCTTCCTATCCTCTAAAAGTCCCTCCGCACAGCATCCCCAATGATGATATAGGCCTTGATGGAAATTATTTCCTTCAGGGTCTTCGTGGAGTTACCGTAAAAAAAATCAGACAGTGTAATATAAACAATATTAAAACAAAATATCGTAATGTACGTTTCATAAATGTAAATATCATGAAAACTTGAAATACAACAAAGGCATATGTGTACTCCTTACTTTTCAACTATTATGCGGGTACAATATTGTTTTTCTATTGCCTTTGTGTTAGATCTTTAATATTAATAGTCTATATTGTTTGTGTTTTTTAATTATTTCTCTATATATTTCTAACAAGACTTCTTAAAAATTGATTTAACGTAAGTGTTGTTGAAGACTTGTGTATTTCAAAAGACAAATACAAAAATAAGTATTAAACGATTTCTCATAAAGGCGATTTATTCAGTTCTAATATTAATTTAGAAACTACGTTGCAATTAAACTTCAATGGTTCAAATGGGGTAAGCTGACTGCGGATTCTAAAGACAGGGTGTTCTGAAGACTGAAGGCTGTGTCGCTGGGGGTGGGTGGTAGAGGGTGGAAGTGGGCGGTAATAGGTAGAGGTGGGTGGTGATAAGGGTGGAAGGTGCGGGTGGCGCCAGGGGCGGAGGAGCCGCGTCTCGAGAGCGTCGCAGCGCGTGTAGACACAATGGACGTCATACTCCGCGATCGAAAGCTTCTACTCTTAAAAAGCCTATTGTGTAGAAACTGTAAGGATTGGAAACTACCCGAGATTCTTTACTGAAACTCGATACTGCACTTAGATGTTATGGGCTCTTTGTGATTTTACAAGATTAATACGACAGATATCATTCCATAAACTTTAATGAAAACTTATTTCGTCCCTGTTGTCTAATCGTTATGAAAACATTGTTTTCTTCCTAATCAAAATCTGTTAAGCAATTACAGTATTATGTCAACGTAAACATTTCACACCTCCGATTCCAACCTACAGTAAATCAAAATATATGCCACCCGGAATAAAAACACCTTGAAGTGTTGTATCTTATATTGTTTCTGTTTGGATAAAATAATAAATTTGACCAAAGAAACGAAACTTGCAGTACGCAATGGAGTGCTGATACCAACCCTGATGTATGGCAATGAGGCATGGAACTGGCAGACGAAGGATGAAAGTCGACTAAATTCTATTGAAATGAGATCCCTGAGGCGTATGTATGGTAAAACCATGTGAAAAATGTTGAGATTCGCAAAAAAAATGCAAGACCGATGTAAGTGTAATGAGTTAGATTAAGAAATGAATGCTTCTGTAGTTTGGGTATGTAAAGCGAATGAACGACGAAAGAAGTGTAAGGAGAATATAATACGCGAAATGTGAATGGAAAAAGAAATCGGGGATGCCCGAAGAAGACATGGCACTATCAAGCAGACCAAATACTTGAGTCGGGCAATGCCTGGAGTCAAAATAACAAAAGAGTCTGTAAGACGATGTATGAATGTGAATGAATAAAGTAGTGTGTGCCAAGACCAAATTGTTTGGCTGTCCGTCCTCTCTGCCTACTCCTGCAGAACGGCGTGATGGTTAGTTACCTTGCCCCGCTTCACTCAAAAACATGCCTTGATTATACCTATAGTTAAGATCATTCGACCTCTTGTGTCGTTTATATTGTGGTAATATGTTTTCTGTTGAAAAACATTGAATCAAAAATGCATCGATTTCAACGCCTCCGTGTCATTTACTAGCATTCTTACTTAATATAAGTACAAATTATTAATATTAAATAACAAATGTACATTGTGAACATAAACTGTTTTTTCTATTTCTAGTGTAATATTCTAGAAATAGAAAAAACAGTTTATCTACAAATTCCGGTAGAAAAATATGCACATTTTTTTATAAGAAGTCACCGTTGCAGAGATTTTGCGGCTTCATGAACAGATATCCTCTTAAAAGTTGTACACAATTTTTCGGAACCTTACGTTTTATAATGTTCAGTTCTTTCTCTCACGTTCTTAAACGTGTTCATTCAGTCGTATTCTCCCAACTCCACACATAATTCATTGTGTTAATATTACAATATATAATATTTTTTACATCTCTAAATAACTATTCACTATGACAGCTTATCAGATCTCGAATAACGAATAAGTTCATTTAAAACAAAAAAAAACTTCATTTTAAGGCCACTATCCCATTTTGACATTTTTTGACTTACGACAGTTTAGAAGCGAAGTGAGAGATATCTATGTCTATATATATATAAAAATCATTTTAAGTTTGTTTGTTTGTCATCGATTTTCTCGAAAATTACTTGACCGGTTTCGCTGAATAAAATAGCAGAGTTTGTTTTTATTAGTGCCGGGAAGGTTTAGAAAGTAGTTTGAATGAAATCCAATATGTAAAATTGTTGCTATTACTTTTTAAAATTAGTATGAAAAATATTGAACCGGGCATGTTTTATCTAGGTTAGCCCATAGATATAACACTCTGGTTAGCCACAGATTGCATATTCAAAAGATGAGTATTTTTTTTTTGGTGAAATATTTTCAAAATGGGAAACACGAGTACGTCAAACGTCGAGAATGCAATAGTAGCAACAGAACAGAGTGATTTGATGGGATGGTTTTCTATTCACTTTTAAATAACGATTTAAAAATTTATTATTTATAATAAAACTTACATATTCGGAATCGGCGTTTGCTAATCAATATGATTATTTTTTAAGTCATAATATTTTTCAATGAAGTTTATTATTTCAGGGAATGTCGTGTGGATGAAGAAGTTTATGAAGGGGGAACGATAAAACAATAATAATAATAATTTTATTACCTATACGAATATATCGCGCCGTTTTCTTGGGAAAATCACCTCAATGGCGCTTTGAACGATAATACAAAGAAGGGCGTAAGATCACGTTATTTAATACAAAAATAAATTAAACTAACCAATAAAATTAATTAAAAAATAAATTAACCACTTAACGCAACAGTTCAAATCGGAATATTGATCTTGCACAAAGGCAATATGGAGTACCTTTGCCACAGGAAATGTCTGATTACTTATTACTTCATCCTTACAAAGCTCTGCTCTTGATTTGACTTCTTTTAATTCATGTTATTCACGTTAAATTCTGCGATTATCTGTAATACTCTTACATACATTGAACGTAAGTGATACCTCAACACCGTTTGAATTATTGCGACTGTCGTATTCCACCGGAAACGCTTTAATATTTCACTTCTGAAAAAAGGTCGGATAGTTGTTGGTTACGAACCCCGCTTCAACAATGACATATTGTCAAAGACGCCTCGTCAAATTTCTATGTTTCAACTATTTATCTTTTGTCGGATGGTAATTCATGCTCCTGACGTTGCGTTTGAACTTTTTTGACAAAATATGGTTTACGTTCATGGAGCAAACCTTACAATCATTTTTTTTATTAAAAAAATCAGTGCGTGTTAGGGAAGCTAGCAGTCCACAATAGAGTGCTGATACCAACCATGATGTATGGCAGTGAGGCACGGAACTGGCAGACTGAATGCTGTAGAAATGACATCTTTGAGGCGAATGTGTGGTAAAACCATCTATGATCGTGTGAAAAATATTGAGATTCGTAAAGAATGCTAGGTTAATGTAGATGTAATGAGAGAGATTAAGAAAGGGACGCTTATATGGTTCGGGCATGTAGAGCGAATGAACGAAGAAAGGAGTGTAAGGAGAATATATAACGCGAATGTGAATTGAAGAAGAAGCCGTGGACGTCCGAGGAAGACATGGCACGATCAAGTGAATCAAATACTCGAGTCGGGCCATGTCAGAATTCGGAATAACTGAAGAAAATATATCAGACATTGTATGAATGCGAATGAAGCAAGAAGTGTATTTTTTTTTTATATTAATACCTCACAAGAGTCCCAACTGCTCCCAACCGTCTGGAGCCAGTGAGACTATGACATTACCAATTGGGGAATGTTGTGAGGCTGAAGGTATTGGGGAGGGGAAGGAGAAGGGGAAGAGGAAGGTTGGGAATACCTGGCTATTCAGATCTGGTCACCAAACACGGCTAAAAGCCATTTCAACCAACGTTTCAATTCTGAATGGTGGTCTTTCACCAGGGCGATACTGGGAGTATCTTCCACTCTGCCATGCCACGATCGAGTTGTTTGGCGGTCCGTCCTCTCTGTCTACCCCTGGGGTGAAACGGCGTTATGGTTAGTAAGTTAGTTAGTCAGTGCGTGCCTATCCCCTTTACTTATTTAGTATGGGTAATATCTGCACACACTAATAGCTCCGTCCTGACTATAACCTTGACAAGTGCAAGCGAGTATCGAGCAATAGTTGAACATTAATGCGAATAATTTTTCGAAATATTATTATAATAACAATTGATTGCGTTTACCCTTTAGACTGCAAATTTATTTATTAGTTGGGAACTGCCTCAAACGCTAGGAGTTCGGTGTATACACGCATTAGCACGTGTACCTACGCAAAAAATCGGGTAGGTGGGAAATATAAATGACCATTAATACGACCTCTCCGTCACTTATTAAATATAACAATGAGATTTATAAACTTCAATAAGTTATTAAAAATCATATATTGAATATTCTTTATAGACTTGTAAGTAAATAGATGCCCCATATAAATAAAAATCGGATAGGTATATCCGAGCCACTATCCAGATTGCAATTGTGTTCGGGAGGAACTTTGTAATAATCATACAGATAGCAGTAATATGGGATTTAAAATGGGGGGATAATATTGAGAAACATTGAATTTGAGGTACGATATCGATGAAGATGGCGAACTGTGTAAAGCGAACTGGTCTCATTAGCTCAGTCGGTAGAACGGTTGTCCCGATAATACAGAGGTCCTGGATTCGATTCCCAGATGCGACTGATATTTTTTTTTTGTGTCGTTTTTTACGGTTTCGTGTTTCATTTAGAATATGTTAATATTTTCTTCTGCAATGATTAAAATATGAGATGTCGTTATATTGTCAGCCTTAACAAAAGTTCGAGTTTCATCACCCCCTGTAGTTTTTCGGAATGGTCGTGTATTTATTGGTTTGTGAAGTGGTAGAATAAATACACCTAGTCCATAGTAATGAGTACTGTGAAATGGTTGACTACTTTAACACGTCCCTGGGTCGAGTAAAAACTAATATATGTAAGTAAACAAAAAATATTAAATATTAAATTTTAATTAGAAATTTAAATAAAAGTATTTTTATTATTAATATAAATAAAATAAATAAAAAAAACAGCGAGGCATAAAAAAATAGTTTTATCATTAAAATTTATATTAATAATCTTATAAATATAGTTATTAATGTGAAAAATATATATATATTAATAATATTTTAATTAACCACTAAAACTTTTCTGATTTCTAAAATTTCAGATTTATCCAATTGTAAACCAGTTGTATTGGGATGTAAAAATATTAAGTTTTTATTTATGTAAAAAGAATGAATTATTTCCAAAACATGTTTGGCAAATTCAGAATAATTATTATTAATTAAACACTTTAGGTGCTCCTTAATGTGTAGTATTAAAAATTCTTGAAGTTCATATATAAAAAGAAAAAAGTTGCAATGTATTAATTAATAATATATATATGTACATTTAAAAAAAAATTATAGGTATCTCTTTTAAGTTTGTACACGAATTTGCTTTAAGTAATAAATACAACACATTTTAAGTATAAGGCATATTATATAAAGAATATAACGGAAACAAAATAAGGATAAAGTCACAGTGTTCACAGTCCTCCTCACTTGAGCTTCCTGTTCTCAGACGGCCTGCATTTTTTTTGTACAAATATCTACAAGTTGACTATCACTCGGTTCACTATGACTGTAGTTTTAAATGTATTGATTTCTGTTATTTTTTTATATTTTATTTGGTAAAGCATTATATAATTTCGCAGCATTAAATTTATTATTTCTCTGTCCAAAAGATGTATTTATTTTAGGAATAACGAGTATATTTAGGCGACTCTCTGACGGTCCGGTAGGGAATCGACATAAACCTCATGCGGGATATCGACAGGGCACTGCGCCATACATTTCAATGGGCGCTAGCTCACGACTCGGGAGGGAAGCGGGAGCGGCGCGACGTATATTATACCACTAGTGGGACAACAATTCAGTAGCTTCTCGGTAAACACCCACCCAGTAAATCTACGCAGTGCGTTTCGATCGTTTACGCGCCATTCATCCTTTGATTTCAAACATGGAGCGGGTATGAATTTTCAGCTGATAATGGAGGTAGAGAAACATGCACGCCTTTTTAACTATAATTACCGGCATTTGCAGTAAAGGGGACAACGGAGAATGCTTGGTGTGCAATAGGAAGACTTCTTATATATGGAGTAACGTGATGGATCAGTTCTTGGAATGTTTTTTCTTTGACATTCAGTACATTTGCCAGAATTTGACATCATCTCTAAACAGTTCCCTGCAGCAATAAATAACCTACAGTGAATGTTACGTTCGATGTAGGGGTGGACCTAAAACCTCCTCCTTTTTGTCTCGTTCGAAGTAATAAATAGCATTCATAATAGCCTCGTCTTCACTTGATTCAATCGACATTTTTCGATTTTGACTTTGAATACGACAACATTCAGCGGTAAATGTGATAACAGAAATCTGCATTACCGACAATTTACTGGCGGCTACAAATCACCGCAGACCCGTCAGAGAGTCGATGGAGAAAATATTGTGAAACATTTCCCGCATTTTTGCTGCACCCGATTTATGTCGATTCCCTACCGGACCGTCAGAGAGCGGCCTTAGGCTCATTGCCCAGGTTGAGTAATTATTTTGGGCAGTGGAATATTCAGATATATATATTTTTTGGGTTTAAATAAAACGTTTTTTGTGTAAAGTTTTTGTACGTTAAAGACTTGAAAGTTCTTACACATTTCCTCCGACGAAATTCTAACTGTGTTTAGTTTTTTTTGTGTTTAACTGTGTTTGTTTCTGTGTTCCTAGAATACTGGTTTGTGTATATGCACTGATACATTATATTATACTTTTTAATGATTTTTAGAAATGGTCGGTGGCCATAGATAAAGGGAAAAAAACGTGATTCTACTATTACAACAATTTATTTTTTTAACATAGTGCTACCACTGAACACTGTGTTATATTATACTTTTAAATTTCCTCCGTAAATCCACAGTTGAAGTTTGTGCTTTGTTTTTTGGGATCACGATACATCCGATGTGCGCGGTTTATTCATACAAATATCCAGATGTACCAAATAAATCCGTAAATTGGCATTTTAGCAAATACATAGAAAAACATATCCAGTCAAGTGAACAAGTTAATTTTTAACTGGTGATTTTTTTTAAGCAATAATACTGTACAATTTAATAAGTAGTTTTTAATGTGCATAGAGAAAGCTTAGAGCAAGCGGATGAGTGTGTGTATTTGGGAAGTGTGTTCACGAGAAAAGAGAGCCAATTGTGAATCTCATAGTCCTACTGACTCTAGGTAATTGAGAAACATATTCGATATTTACATTTAAAAAAAGTCGTTTTAAATATTATCACAAATAACATCTTGATAATAATAATAATATCTTTATTGTAATTAAATTTAACTATAACTAAAAGACATGTATAATATAATAATGTATGTGTACAGTGGTTTATAAAGTAAAATAGAAAAAAATATAATAACAGTTATAGTTGAAATTTCACATAACCCGCCTCACTAGGCTAGCCTGTGTTGAGGCAGTAATTTTGCAAAATATTTTTTTTTATATTTTTATAATACCTATGAATATACACTTATATTAAGGTATGCTTCGTAAATCGTTGAATCAATAATTTCGAATTTGGGTGAGTGCACCGGTAAATGCCCCATGAACTACTTTTAATCCAATTTTTTACATTGTCTTAATGAATGTGATTATAGCCAGATCAGTGAAACAAGAGTTCAGTGTTTGGAATCATGACATAAACATCGTTCTGCAATCTGCATATTGGTCCACTGTACACAGAAGCATTGTATATCCATCACATAGCACCTTAGGCGTGCGATGGACTCGGAGCATCGCCTGGAAATACCCGCTGAGACCTTGGATCTGGAACAGAACCCGGACGCACTCAGCGGCTCAGACAACTTTTTTTTTCTCCTATGCAAAATTTGAACAGATATTAAACACAGTATTAAAAACTTCAGAGGAAAGTTATTTCTTCACAAACAGTTAACATTAAAACAATTGTAAATCATTTCTAATAATAACGTAACATTTCTTTGGCGCAATTTTGTGTCATTTCACTTGAAGTATTCCTTAAATACAAACTTGAAAACAGTACTTTTCTAACCCCATTCAGTGGTTTTAAAATTGCTCTTACAGTGATCCTTACATGGCTGAAAAACAAAAATGATTAAATGTGTAATAAAATTACAGTGTAACAAACAATGTAAAAGATATAGTAATTCATACTATATATCGTCGGTCCATATAGTGTCGAAAACCGAAAAATTAACGTTTTATAATAATCCATTACTATGAAGCTTTTTACATTTTATGAACTGGCACAACACACAAACATAAATTTAAAAAGTTCTGTAATTTTAATTTTTAATTTACCGGTAAATAAGTTAACGGGTGTTTTAATCGGAAAAGAGGGTTCAAATCACTTTTTTTTTTAAAGAATCAAAGCGAATATTTTTGTACTGGAAAAAAGGTTAAATCTATTTTGCAATGTAATTATTGAATTTGATAAGACGTTTAAAGTAGGTACAAAACTAAATTGCTTGATTTTTCAAAACAGCAATTTTAGACTTGACGTTTTATACCAATTTACCCACAATATTATAGGATACATGCAGTGTCGGCTCGTGACTTTTTAGTGAGCTAGGAGTGGTAAGATTGAAAAATACGACTTTATTGATGTTGTATTTTTCAATCTTACCACTCTAGCTCGCTCAAAGGTTACGAGCCACCACTGGTTACATGCATAGTTAAATGTATCATGATGCATGCATAGTTAAAACTTGATGGAGAGTTCGTACAAATTACTATAATTCGTGTGGAAAATATCTTATATTTCCTCTGAGATATAACCTGGTAAGTCTTCACAGGGGCATCAATGTTGGGAAGATGGTTCTTCACCCAGCATGCACCATAAGCCTGTGTTTGCGTCCTAGTATGAAATTATCCGAAACAAATATTGGATATCGAACACATATATGATATAATTTCTTCAAATGATTGGTAACTTTGTGGCATCATTATTAATTATATAAATTGAAATTACACTTTGTATATAAAGTGGTATATACAAAGTGTATTTTCAATTTATATAACGTATATGATATCTCCATGAACCATGATTATAGTTGAAAATTAAAATCATAGAGAAAATATAGTTTTTATGCATTCATTTATACAAATATCTTTGGAATAGTGTGACTTAGTAATAAAAAACATAAATATATTAAAATATGGGTTATCCTTAGTAGGGTTTGTTCTCTAAGACTAAACCATCATTGCAATACTATTTTATAATTTTAATCATAAAACAGATAATCTGATTACGTGTCTCACGAAAAACTTGTACACGGTGGGCCATAGCGTATCGAATTGTTTATAAATATTTATCAGTTTAAGCAATAAGTTTAGTTGTCATCGATTGCATATTTTCGTTTCTGGACAATCAAAGGACGAAATTTCTTTTAGGAACGGCATATCAGTCGGTCCTTATCCTTGATAAGTACGCAAATTGTTGCTAATTCAGTTGTCTTGCTAAGCCGCATACAGTGCTTGGAACTGGTTCCGGAGGTAGCGACAAATCTCATGTGTAAAATTTGACATTTACGTAAATAATTGCATGCATTTATTTCGCTAAACTTTGCATAAATCGTAAATTGCCTTTTTTTATCAGTATGGACTTCGATTATTCATCGAGCGATGAAAAATGTCCATGATATTAATTGAAATAAATGATTTTCAATCTAAGGCAGTCTAAAAAGTGGTTTTTAAAGATCTAATGTGAGAATATAGTCGGTTTTCAATGGTTAGTTCGACATAATTTCATGAATAATGCAATGATTACAGCAAAACAAAATAAATTCTATTCAGAATTGGGTTCCTCGCATATGGAACTATGCTAGTTGGTGTAGAGAGCTTTATCAAATATCAACCTGTAAAGAAAATCCTCGTATAAATAAACAGCTGTCGTTAAAATGCAGCTGTCGTTAAATCAGGTTGTTTACAAAACTGAATATTTTGTCAGAGAATTTAGTTTGACTCTTTTATAAATGTTTTATAATTTATTATTTTTATTTTTATAATTTATACTTATATTTGACAAGTTTTATAATTTACTTACCGCACTCAATATCACGCGAAACAAACGTGGACGGCATTGAAATAAGCTGGTGCCAAAATTGGTGTCACGTAACCTTTGCTTCCAGCTGTCAAAATGGTACTTTAAGGCAAGTCAATTCATTCTGACGTCATTGGTCATATCTTTGCTTACGACCTGTATACAGATTTGAGCTAAGCTCGTCGTAAAACCCATAACATTCCTTAAGCTATACTGATATACCTGGCATTAGAGCAACAATTTATGTGAATGCTCCTTCTGTCTTCATTGCTTTGCTCCAGCCGCACTCTATATATCATCCTAATACAAGTATTATTTTTAAACATTAAACGAAGTGTAACTAAGGTGTTGACAAGCGATTAAAAACGCATTCGTCTTATATTTTAAAAATACATCTATATTTTTCCTTTAATGCATGGCTGCAATACGTAATAAAGCTCTTAAATAATAATATCCTATATATAAAACGCATTTTTAAACAAGTACCGCTTAAGTATCACTTATAAGAGTGTACGGAAATGAACAACCTTAAAGGAGCGTTTTGGATTTATTAATATCACTACCTACCTACCACGAATATAAAACAACAATAAAACATACTAAAATTGCTAATGTTTTCTTATATTGGGATACTTTTCTTTGGAAGATTAACTATCACCGGGATTAGCTTCACAATGCAGATTGCAGCCATTGTATATTAACCGTTTTAGTGCTATGCTTATTTTGTTAGTACGTATATAAATTGCTAAGGATATTATGTGTTATAAATTTTTTTTTAAAAGTATGGTATTTATTAAAAATACAATAACTTGGCCAAATATAAATCAATTTTAATGATTTCTTTTTAATTATACAAGTAAATAATGAAATTTTAAGAATACTATAGTTCTAATTAAAAAAAAACTGTATATTTAAAACTACAAAAAAATTAAAAAATATAAGATTATTTCACTTCACAGTCGTGTTTTTGAAAATGAATACGAATATTCACTTTCTATTCGCAATCTTTTATTGCGATGCACAATAAGGTCACTTCCGGTCATCAGTGTCTTCATTTATGGGAACAAAGGTATCGTCGTCCATAGTGCCACTGCCATTTGATACATTACGATAATCCGCAATAGAACTAACTTCCGAGATGGTGAAAAATATCGATTCAATTTAGGGTGTATTTATTTTAAAATGATAAACAATAAATACGGTTATCAAGATACGCGCCAATCGCAATATACCACGCTCAAATTGAACACGTGCACTCCCGAGGACGACAAAAAGCATAGCGCAATTTACGTAACTAAAGCTTACAGCGAGATGGCCGCACTCTAACAGTTAATCATCAAGAAAATTAAAAATAATTTTTTACGATACCTCTACACGAGAGTTCGGTTTTTACGCGTGGCTGTTTCCAACACCATTTATCTCGGGAGGAATGTTGGGTATCGGCAGTTTTAGTTCTAGAAGGGATATGTCATTACTGCGTATGGTTTGTAAAC